>WHUZ01000238.1:0-20744 GCA_015179045.1 Kalaharituber pfeilii
AGATTGAAGTGCAGGAATTCGTGGATACAAGCAAGGGTCATAGCTGACACTAAAGAAGTGACATCAGATCATTTTGATTGATACGTGCCTATCACTCAGAACTTGCAGACTCAGAAGACCCTGATTCAGTCGATTAGGATCAGCTTGATGAAGACGAATTCTTAACCTGACCAGGGTATATGGGTCCCTGCCATAGGCTGGTAGCCTGTATACGGGGTTACATGACCCCCCCCCACCCCCAAAAAAAAAACAAAAAATAGATGAAGACGAATTCGAGGATCCATAGTTTGTTTATTCATGTACGTATCCTTTAAAGCTATTATTGCATGTATATACCTTAAAATTGACCTCTACTCCAACCTATCATACTGGATTCAGACAAGGGGTATATTGGCACTGATATGACTTATGTCCCTTCATTCCACATCTAATACATTGAACTTCCGTCCCATTGACCGGAGCTGCCATGGGAACTGATGATGCCATCACATTCGTACCCTGTATACCATAGTCTCTTCCCAACGGTACCAGAGCTCCTGATGCATAACTCAAAGTGTTCCGTTGTGCCAGTTTCTCCAACCCGGCTGCAACCATGCTAGCAATTTTTTCATGTGATGCTAGCATTCTTTCCTGAGATACAAGGAGATCTCTAGTAAGCTCTTCTTGTGACTTCGGTGGTAGCGGCAGTGTTCCCAACGGGCCGGCCAGGCCAGGCCAAGGGTATGGCCTGGCCAGCCTGGGCCATAGAAATCTAGGCCTGGGCCATAGAAATCTAGGCCGGCCGTGAGGTCCGCCCGCGCCGGTCCAGGCGGCCTGAATGTTTCAGGCCGGCCCAGGCCGCCCAGGCCGCCCAGGCCGGTCCAGGCCATTCAGGCCATTCGGGCCATTCAGGCCATTCAGGCCATTCGGGCCATTCAGGCCATTCAGGCCATTCGGGCCATTCAGGCCATTCAGGCCGGTCCAGGCCATTCAGGCCGGTCCAGGCCATTCAGGCCGGTCCAGGCCATTCAGGCCGGTCCAGGCCATTCAGGCCGGTCCAGGCCATTCAGGCCGGTCCAGGCTATTCAGGCCGGTCCAGGCCATTCAGGCCGGTCCAGGCCATTCAGGCTGCAGTGTGAGTTAAGTTATACAGTAGCTAGCTATATACAGAACGTACTCTAAATTCTACGTATACCTCATTCTCTAATGTTTAGGATTTTGCTTGCTGATTTTACACCGCCAGTATCGCTTTCCATTAGCCATGCACATCTTCACCATAGTGTCAAATCCAACTTTGTCGCACCAGATTTTTGTAACCCAAATTCCAGAAGACTCGATATCGGCATCAGATTGGACTGCGGAATCGCCGATGCACGGTCAAAACTTGAACTGCACTATGGAGAGTGAAGAATAGGAGAATACTAAAGGAATCATCATCGCCAGTACCGGTGGTTGGAATGTCTGTCTCCTTGCAATACTAATAAGAAATTAGTATATAGTCAAGCGATACAAAAAAAAATTACTTACCTGAATACCTGCGAAAAGCGCTGCTCAATAAAAAAAAGTCTAGATAGTTATCCGAAAATATTGAAAGGTTCATATTAAATCCGTGTCCAAGTAACCTGAAGGTGGCCCCTGAAATAGCCTCGTAACCAGCCCTCCTGCCCCTGAAATTGCTTGAACGGCCTGGATGGCCTGGACGGCCTGGGCGGCCTGGACCAGCCTGGGCGGCCTGGGCGGCCTGGACCGGCCTGGACCAGCCTGGGCGGCCTGGACCGGCCTGGACCAGCCTGGGCGGCCTGGACGGCCTGGACGGCCTGGACCGGCCTGGGCCATCTGGAACCTTGGCCTGGCCGGCCTGGGCTGTTTCAGGCCTGGCCGGTTGGGAACACTGGGTGGCGGTACCGGAGGTTCCAGTGCTGGGCCAGAACACCGCACCAGCCGAGTTCCCTTCAGGGATAATTCCAACACATCGTTCAATGTAAATAGGTTATTCAAATGCAAACTCATTGCAGTTTGAAGAGTTTCTGTGAGTAGCTCCATGAAGAAATTTCTGGGCTAGTACATCGGCAAAAGTATCTCCCAAAATGCCATGGAGCTTCCGTACTTTATCGACATATGCTTCGGTTGTATCTGTGCCTTGTTTGGAGTTACTGATCGTATCCAAGGCCCATGTTACATCCTCAGCCCGGGATACTATGATCTGTTCTGGGAACCATGCAGCAGGCGCTGACATTGCTATAGCATAATCTATTCTTTGATTTGTTGCAAGGCCATGTATCTTCGTACCAAGAGTGGGGGTGAAGAACCAGAACTAAGTACAGGTTGTCCCTCGCCTTTTATCCCTCTTCCGCTGTCGGTCATACCTTCCCTCTCTAGTAATTTCTACAACTTTCCTCACGTGACCTTCTGCCAAGAGCGCAAGCCATCCTTGCTACCCACAGCACCCCCGCTTTCGCACTCGCACTCGCATTTGGTCGTGCGTTCGTTCCGCCGCTCCGGTCCATTATATTGAAAGGCAGTAGTGGATACTATCTGTCTATCTTACACCGGCTCAAATTTCAACAACACCTTGACACGGGAATGTCAAGCCATTATGCAGTACTTACCATCACTATGCAATAGCGCCTTCCTGCACTTGCAACATAAAGTCAAAGGAAATGCTACTAGTTATTCTCTGACAGGAGCTGAGGCAGAGCGAAGGCAGAGAACGTACACCAAGGCATGAGATTTGGTAGTGTTATAATCAGACTCTACGTTGCATGCATTTTCCTTTTCAAACAGCATAAAGCATTCTTGTAAATCTGCATATTTAGCATTTAAAAAACTGACCAAGCGGGCACGTTGGGGATCGTTCATTACCGAACAAGGGGCAGTGGCAACCAGATTATCATAGCAACAATTGATGCAATTGCGCAATTTTAGTCTGTATATAGATCGTCATTCAACTGCCAAAAGACACCCCTGAAAATCGATGCACCTTGTCTTGCAGTCACACTGTAGCGTAAAGATTTATGGTCTGAGAGCCGCAAATAGAGCGTGGATATGTCCTGCCGTTAGCGTATACCAACTGTGAGCCCATATGCTGAAACCCCGTGTGCACCATATTGTTGAAATTTGCGAATTTGAAATCTCGCACAAACGGCTGAGGAATTATTTTTACTTGCGCTTACGTTCGGACTACCGTCAGCGGCGAACCCTGCATAATTGTAAATCTAGCAAAAAAAAAACTGGCATCGGAAAAATCGGATGTGCACTATTCACTAGAGGGTGTCAAGGCCTATCCAAAAGAAAAATATGTGTGCTCAGGCCGTGGTCTTGTCACTGTGTTTCCTTTTGCTGCAAGATGAGCTTGTCCCTGCAGAGTAATTGCAAGGATTGGGTTTAGGGTGACATGTCAAACATTCTTGGGAGAACTCGCCGTAGAATGCCGAAGTTATATGTCCTCAATCCATTGCCCACACTGTACTATGGACCAAATTTTCTCTGGTTGCGTTCTCCACGGATAAAAATCGGATAAAGTACCGTAGTTCAGATTACAAATAAAGTACTTACGTTCATATGTGAAATAGGAATATATTTGTGTGGATGTTCTGGCCCACCGACGAACATTTTCCGGTTCGCGAACCGGCCAGCCGATTCGTGAACCGGCCGGCCCCGTGAAAAACATATGGTGTTTTTCACGGGGCCAGCCCAGCCACGAACACCTGGCCCAGCGGCGAACATGAATGTACCTCGATGTACCTATATGTAATATATATACTCGCTTATTTTTTTTTTTATATATCATTACTCGTATGCCGCCTTGCAGGCTATGGCGAGGGTTTAGATACATGAATGATAATCAACGGAAAAATAAGTAACAGATAAGGAGATAAAGTGAAAATATGACCGGTTACTCCGCCGCCCAGTCCATCACCTCCACCAATGTTCTCTCCCCTCCCCTATATACTCGCTTATGATTTAATGTAATAGTGATCTATCATACAGCCAGCTAAGCAATTTCCACAGTCTCCTATCCCCCTATGCAGTCATCTATGTACAAACAATAGTACTTTTTTTTTTTTTATATCATTACTCGCATGCCGCAGTATGGGCTATGGCGAGGTATTTATTAAAGAAAGAAAATTAACCGTCACCAAATACATGTGGTGCCCGCAATACTCATACATGGTGCGGGTAGAATGTACACACTGGTCAATACAGTCTATTTCCTCCGTCTGTCCGGCTCGTATTGAGTGGTCCTCAACTATTTCCCACCTAACCTAACTCTGTCTACGCCCGTCGCTGCCTCCAAGTACACACGACCGAGCTGGTCATTTTTCCTTCTTCCAGTAGCGCGGTCTTTCGTCTCAGCCACCTTATCCCCACGGTCTTTCCTAGCCTATCATTCCCGGACTCCAACCATTTCCGGACCTTCCCTAAATATACATCACTATGTTCACTCTCATTCTCCTGGTTGGTACATTGACCAGCATTGCTTTTATTACAAGAATAAGAACATTTAACCTTTTGACATATGCATGTACAACGAAGAGAGGAACAGGTACCTAGACAAGAACATGAAATTTTGTCTTGACAAGTTTTATCATGATGAGGGTGCTTAAAGTGGGTACTTGGCACTTGCAGGGCTCTTATTATCTACTGTTTCTGGTAATACAACCACCAAACTTTTCATTCTTGGCATCAACGCAATCCCTGTTACTGCCACAATATAATACCAGAATGGCGGAGGATTCCGGAAATCTCTACCTATGAAGATAACACTCCAAAATTTCGCTTAGAGTAAGAAGAATACTAGAAGCATATTTAGTAATTTTCTTCTAGTGTTTCGGTTAACAATAATTAAGTTATGATTACAAATTGGTATTCTTAACTATAGCAGTCTAGAAGCGTAGTGAATTATTAATTAAACTATCTGTATTATCTTCTAGTATGTGGGTAAGAAGTAGCAACTTATCACCGACAGCAACTTATCACCGACAGCAACTTATCACCGACAGCAACTTATCACCGACAGCAACTTTCAAGTGGCAACTTGTAGGTGGCAACTTGTCAGTGGCAATAGGGCTGTGCTAGCACACAGTAACTGGCTTATCAATTAACGCTGGTAGCAGAATGTTTCTCTGTACTCAATCACTGGTAGTACGTAGAGGTACCTAGTGGTACTTGTACTAAACCAGTGTTCGTCGGTGGGCTGGCCCATTCGCGAATCAGCCAGCCCACCGACGAATTGGCCGATTCGCGAATGGGCCTGGCCGGTTCGCGAACCGCAATGTTCGTCGGTAGGCCAGAACATGGACATTACGATTTCGTTCGGATTTTCCCAAAATTTCAAATTTACGAAATTCGGAATATCCGGGTCGAAAATACCTACGTGATTTTGAGTACCGCTAGGAAGCTTTCCTTTTCATTTTTGTTCCAAGTATCATATGCAAGTCAAGGTGACCACGTCTGAATTGTTTGATCAGAACCATTCGCTGTCTGCCCCGGTGACTAAACCACCGGTTGTGAACCACACGAGTGAAGTAGTCGATGGCGTGTTTTCATTGGCTGTCAGCATCCATGTCCCACAAGTGACAACGTACTCACGTACCAACTACCCGCTTCAGTGCCTCAGGGGTAAATACACACCATCGTATTCTTACAGCAAGCACTATATAGCAGTTTGCGCTCGTTCTACCTTGTTACTTTCAAATTCCAGATCTCACCTCTGCAACATCCGAATCTCGCGAGCTCCAATTCGCTACAATGTGGGATCCGAATCGGAAATTCCTTGCATGCAATCCACTGAACCACTGGTCAACGTTTACCCTTAAGTGCGCGCTGCAGAGACGCCGCATTTGTATAAACATTCCGACACCTCCTATGACACAAGAATCAGGAAAGTAACTGTTTTGGAATTCTGCGAATGGGCTAAGAGGGATTGTAACCATCCAAGACCCAGTGTCTATAACTCCATGTTCGGCATTTATAGCATCAACTTACCGTACGAGCTTGCTGAATCCTGGGAAATTGAGTGATTTGACTTCACGTTAGCAGATAAAAGGATATTTCTGAAACTTTTCCCTTGTTGGCGGAATTAGGTCAGCAAAAGTATGCGATGGACGTAGGTACCATGATACCGACCATTGCCACACTCTCTGGGGAGGAAGGCGCTTGGTAATACAACCAATGTTGACTACTATGTGCGGCGATGCCTTGTTCTTCCTCGCCCGAAGGGAGTTAGAAGGCAGGATTGGAAACCGTCATTAGCTGTGAACGGTGACTCTCTACCCTGTGACAAAAGTATCTTGAATCCATACAACATCTTTCCACTTCGCCCATGGGACTGCTTCGCAACAGGGTTGTTGAGCTAGATATCTTTGCAAAGCGGAATGGGGATGTAGCTGGTGCAGACTGCTGGCGGGAGACGGCAGCCGATGCGGGAGGTCCTGGTGCCGCTGGCTGGCGCGCATGGTGGCAGACGCGGAGGGAGGATTTATGGCGGGGGCGTCGATGCTGGACAGCGCCCGAGCAGTGAATTTGAGCGCGCTGAGGGTGCGGATCCCTCAGGCTGGCAAATACACTTAACTGTTTGTACTGTGCGTGAAAGTGACGGTCTGGAATGGGACAGCATGGCAGAGGAGACGTGTCGCACGAGAACCCATGTGGATGGTCCTGGGGACGTTGCGGCTCCGTGTGGCCCTCATGGCCGCGCAGAGGGAGCCCTCCCTTCGGGCGGGGGTCATGACTACTAGACTAGGAGCGAGGGTGCTAGTATCATGCTAGCACTTGCGGGCGTACACTACGCGGCTAGTTTGGGAAGGGGCTTCATGTGGCCGCCACACGGTACCTGGTGGATGCTCGTCCCGCTGCTTCTCGCGGGACGAGTGCTGTGTCACGGTGGGCTCTGGTACTGTAGGGGAGGAAAGTGGACTAGAGGGAAGAAGGAGCAAGCAGCTGGAATTGATCGAGGTCTATGGATCTCACTTCCTTCAACCTTGTAACGATGATGATCTTCCTCTGAGGCCTCCCCTCTTCTCCCCTCATTAAATACCCTTCCCTTCCCGGTACCCCCTTCCCCTTCTAGTAGTTACCTCCCCCTCCGGCCTTCCCTCACCACGGCATACCTCGCCGTAGCCTGATAGGCGGTATGCGAGTAATGAAAAAAAAAAAAAAAAAAAAAAATCACCATGGCACGGAAATGCCAAGATCCCCCACCGCACCCAGACAGGTTTGCGACAGTACTGTACCCGTCCCATCGAGCTGCTGCCCGGACATACACTGGGGACTCGCCGCAGCCTGGACTAAGCTACGTGCTCATGGTCACGTGCTGGAGTTGTAGGCGCCGTCGCTGGCAATCACTTCGGTAGCGGTGTACTGTGAGGAGGCGGGTGGATGTACAGTAGCTTGGAAAGGGTCATGCAACGAGATGCCTTCCTATTGAGGTAGGCTGGACCCGGAACACTGATGTAAGGTGCTCTTCCTACACCGAAGTGGTTATGTACAGTAGCTCGAAAAGGGCCATGCAAGGAGAGGTATTTAAGGAGGGCTCCGGGGAGAATGAAAGAGGGGCTTCGAAAATACTGCACTCTTACGGTGGAGATCCAGGGCGAAGTCACGCGCCGCTACCCGACCATCTTACGACGTTGAACAAGTGGCTGGCCTTTGCATACTGTACCTTTTGAAATGCCCCTTGCTTCTACTGTAATCCAAGTATGCCATACTCAAAAAAATTCACTTCGAAGTATTACTAGAAACACAAGAATGCAGAAACAGCGATCATTGGCAATCAAGATTGAATAGCACATTGCATAAGAAAACAACAGGTATAGGAAAAGCAGACAAATAAATAAACAAGACATTTGTTTTTTGTTTTTTTTTGTTTTTTGTTTTGTTTTGTTTATATCAGTGATCGCGTGCAAAACAAGACATTGACCCCGCATTCCGCAAACGCACTTTGATAGGACTAGGATTCCTAAGAGGATGTTTCCCGTACTATCCTATATATAGACTTTGATTTGCATCCCTGGATACTATTGAGCAAGTGGCGAAATAAAGCACCCACCGTGTCCTTCTCCTGCTACCTACTGTATGGCAGCGACTTCCGCTGCTATTCACCGCATGACTGTACCTCTGCATTCAATGCTGCTCGCTCAGCAAGTAGGCGCACGATATGCTTATTCCGTCCATTATTGGCGAGCGAAAGCGGAGTATTGCCAGAGTTATCTTTTGCGTGTACGTCGATATCAGCTCGCTCAAGGAGCTTGAGTATCGCATGCTCAGGGCTAAGCAGAATTTCAAGACCAAAGAATTCTTTCACAAGCCCTGCAGTTACGTCAATATCTGTTCGCTCAAGAAGTAACTTAGTGTAGTCTTACTATTGAAATCCTCAACAGCATATAAAAGTGGACTCTTGCCATTGCAGTCCCTTGCATTTACATCCACTTCGGCTCGCACAATAAGCAAGGCTACAACAGCCCCATGGCCTCTCTCAGCAGCATATGAAAGCGGAGTCCTGCCCTCTTGATCCTTTGCGTCGGCTTCGACATCGGCTCGTTCAAGAAGCAAGCGCACTACAGCCTCACGGTGACTCCCAGCAGCATATGAAAGCGGAGTCCTGCCCATTTTATCCCGTAAATCGGCTTCGACATCTGCTCGTCCAAGAAGCAAGCGCACTACAGCCTCATTGCCGCTCTCAGCAGCATATGAAAGCAGAGTCCTCCTATTGGCATCCTGTGAATTGGCTTCGATATCGGCTCGTTCAAGAAGCAAGCGCACTACAGCCTCATGGCCTTCCTCAGAAGCATATGAAAGCGGAGTCCTGCCGCCTTGATCCTTTGCGTCGGCTTCGACATCTGGTCGTTCAAGAAGCAAGCGCACTACAGCCTCATTGCCTCTCCCAGCAGCATATGAAAGCGGAGTCCTGCCCATTTTATCCTGTAAATCGGCTTTGACATCGGCTCGCTCAAGAAGCAAGCGCACTACAGCCTCATGACCTCTTCCAGCAGCATATGAAAGCGGAGTCCTGCTCTTTGAATTCTTTGCGTCGGCTTCGACATCGGCTCGTTCAAGAAGCAAGCGCACTACAGCCTCATGGCCTTCCTCAGAAGCATATGAAAGCGGAGTCCTGCCGCCTCGATCCTTTGCGTCGGCTTCGACATCGGCTCGTTCAAGGAGCAAGCGCACTACAGCCTCATGGCCTTTCTCAGAAGCATATGAAAGCGGAGTCCTGCGGTCTTGATCCTTTGCGTCGGCGTCGATATCAGCTCGCTCAAGGAGCAAGCGCACTACAGCCTCGTTGCGGAAGTACCAGATCGCAAAAGCCAACGGACTGGCACCATCATTGCGTTTGACGGTTGAATTTAGGTTTGGAGCTTGTGGTAACACTTCCAGAACACTCTCAACTCCAAAGTACGCTACGGCATGTATCCCAGAAAAGGTACTATCCCACCTGTTACCATAGATACCGAGACGGTAGCGAAGGTCATAGTTGAGAACTCGGCTTAATTGTTGAACTCCTGCAGGATGATGTAGGCGAAGCAGCTTGGTAGCCAGTGCCTCTACAGACCCATCACACTGCTTTCGCGCGTGGTGGCCCCACTGACAAGAAGCATAGTCCAGCAATGGGAAGTCTGCTTTAAGTTGATCGAGCTCAGTAACCGACCTACAAGGACAAGCTAATGGACTGAAATTCAGGTACGTTAAACACGTCCTCGCGAGGGAGATATGGCCAGTTGGAAAGTGATTTTCGCTGTGTGACTTAAAATATTCTTGGAGTGTATAGTGCACTAGACGCACAGAGGAGCTCTCGTCATCAATAATGACTAATCCATAGCAGCAGTCAAGGAGCGTCTTTTCTGAAGGAATGTTTTCCTCATCAAGGGCTGTATCTTCGTCCTCCACGGCTAATGCATGGCGGAGTTCTTTCACTCGTAGTGGTGTTTCGGCCAGGCATACCCACATGAGCACTTTCATACCTAGCTCGGCTCTACGGGCTGATTGTTGAATTCTGGATATAGTTATCTCATAGGCAGCATAGAGACCAGTTGGTAGATTGTGTAGTGCATCTCGTCGCTTCCTTATCGTTGGTTTTTGCAGAATCATGTTTATGTGTAACGCAGGGAGTAGAAACCTGATAAAAAGGATTAATATCGACTTGATTTATATGGCACGTTTAAAACTTACATTCCTTGAGACTTTTCCAATAACACCTGTAATACTTCATCCTTGAGCTTGCTATTCATAGCGTCAGGTGTCGGATCGCTATCAATCTTATACGTAAGGTATCTCCGGATGTCGTCATCCTTAGCCACAATCTCTAACGACCTCAATTGTGTCCCCAGAACTCGACACACTTGGTCCTTAACATTTGGCCGCCCAGTGAACAATAACCGTACCATGCTGTTAGATTGGATTTCAGAACTAGAACGCTCCATGTGCAAAATATCCTTGATCAATGTAAGGAACTCTATTCTTGTTTGGTCTCCCAACTCAT
Source organism: Kalaharituber pfeilii (assembly GCA_015179045.1). Classification (NCBI taxonomy): domain Eukaryota; kingdom Fungi; phylum Ascomycota; class Pezizomycetes; order Pezizales; family Pezizaceae; genus Kalaharituber; species Kalaharituber pfeilii. The sequence continues at coordinate 10,460 of WHUZ01000238.1, forward strand.
CCATTGCGTCAATGCAGATAAAGGTGATGTCAAGCTTTTGTAAAGATCCTTCAACATAGCTCTGGCATCATCAAGGTTGTAGACTTGCACTTGACGTCCTAGCAGATTCGAAACTTCTTGGTAATCATCTCAGGTAATGGTTGAGAAGATGAGGAGAGTCTCAGCACCAATTGCTTTATGAGGCTTCCAACAAGGTGTAGAGGAACTTGGTCTTTCTGGTCCCGATAGTCACAGTAGATGTAGACGATAGCTGCTCTTGGTTGCTCGACTTCGAGAGATAGATGATCAATGACAACAGATCTTCAAGAACCGTTAGCGAAGCTGTAATACTATATAGGCAGCAATAAATTCAAAACAGCAGCTGGGGATATATACGCAATGACTGTTTTCCCAGCTCCGGGCATCCCATAACAACCTAGAATGCGTTCACTTGGCCTTTCAATGCTGCTGGACAGCCAAGACTTAAATTGGTCTGTCTGAAGAATCCAAGTTCCCGTATTTTTGAGTCGGCTAGATTTGACATCTTGATGTCGTTTCTGTGGCTCAAGTGGTGACAACCATGCCAGGAGTTTTTCGGTATTCTCCACTGAAAAAGGCAGTAAGTATATATATAAGCCACACCAAAAATCAAAGGAAAATAGTAGTAAGTACACGCACCATCCATATTCAGCTGCAAGTTCTGTACACCAAGCTTGATTTGCTGCATATCGATAGCTAGTTGATCGAGCGTTGAGATGAAACCCAAGACCTCACCAAGGGTCGCGCTCATCTTTGACATTTGATCTGGGATAACAGGAAACATCGACATAACGGAGTCTATTTGCTGCTTTTGCTGTGATAAGCCAGTCATGACCTCTCCGGATGTCTTCGATAGAAGTTCACTATGATCGTTTAGTATTTGGAAATGCAAATGTCAAGGGAATTGGAAATACCAGGTCGCAATAGTCAACGAAAATTCGATTGTTTGAGTGCAGCGATGCAATGTTTGGACTATCTCTACACACTCTTCTCTCTTGAATGGCCATTTCAAGCGGTCACTAAACCCCCCTGATACTCGAAACTTGACTAATTTTGGGTGAAGCCTTTCAATCTTGCTCTTACAGATCTCAATTACGATACAAAGAGCAGAAGTTTGGTGAAAATTCCCTTTGACATCTTGCTCTGTCAGGAAGGTAATCAGCTGTTTGAGAGTGTGACTCAGTGCAGTAATCTCAGTGAGTAAGTCATGAGCATCCTTCGGAGCAGAATTGACCTGGCTCGTATAATTGCTTAGGATCTTCCCAAGCTCAAGCGCTAAGGAGAGGAAGCCAGCAACTCCAGTCGAAATGGAAAAGGGATCCATTTCCCGATGCTAAGAATATGCAATCAGATTCGGAAAATGTATCGTGAAGGTATACTGATAAGATATGTCAATTCCGTTGGAGACTCGGCGCCGGGGGCAAGTTTGGACTTTTGGAATGAATGCAGATTCGTAGATGTATAGAGCGGTTCAGACTATGAGCGAGTAAGGGGACTCGAGGAAGGGGACGGCGCAGAACGGGAGAGAAGTGGCCACCGGGAGTGGGGTGCGGCAGAGAGTTGAGGTGTGGAGGAAGGAGAAGAGAGAGGTGGAGGGATATGGGAAAGGGAAGGTCGTGGAGTGGAATCTGGTGGCGGTGTCCAATTTCACTGCCTTGCGCCTAGAGAGAGGGAGATGTGCGATGTGGTTGAAAAGGCCGAATTCGGATAAGTGCAGGTGCGGGGAGGTGCAAACGGGGGAGCACCTCGCTTTCCACCAGAAGAACAGTCAAGAAGGTTTTGAGAACTGGAGCGACATGGAAAAGAATTGGAAGAGGGAGGACGTGTTAGAAAATTTCTTTTTAAACAAAAAAAAAAAAAAAAAAAAAAAGCGGACTCGAGGGGAGTTGCGGCTCTACACAACAAAAGCGGGGTACGCAGAATGAGATGAATTCTTGGCGCATATTCCTACTCCGATTGTTCTGATTTTTTTAGGGATACTTAGACCTAGGGATTTCGGTAGCAGGCCTCCCATGGTGCTGCACGTAGTATCATAGAATATCTGCTCGCCAGTTCTGGAGTTTCGAGATAGAGTTCAAGTCAGCTTGTAAGGTGAAGTCATGTGATATATGTAGCTATAGTTGCGGTCATTGCTTTACGATTCCCACCCTGAAAATACTAACTTTCCATGGTTATGCAGGGGTGCGCATCAAGACCGTCTACGGCGCGACCGGCTCCGTCTCCAATTTCACCCACGCCAATATCACTTTGAAGAACATCACTAAATACGGAATCGTGATTGAGCAAGATTACGAGAATGGTTCACTCATGGCCACAGGAAAGCCAACCTCAGATGTCCCAATTAGCAATGTCACACTCAAGGACGTTAAGGGGACTGTCACTTCTAGTTTACACAAGAGAATGTATTCTGAACAGGTTATAGGTATGTATTGATAGGAGATAAGCCGTATTCGACAGAAATATTTATGTAGATATGCTAAGTCGTGGGCGACTTGGGAGGCAGCGTGGGAATGCGTGCAAACTAGCTTCGTAGTGCGAACCACAATATATTCCACGAAATCAGCTACTTGTGCCGCATAGATGTAGAGAAGTACGGTGCCGCATATGATAGTCCGGACTAGACTTGTGCTTATGTAACATGCCAAGGAGGTCACCTGACCTGTACTCATTCATGGGATGGGAAGCAACTAGCTGACTAAGCCTGGTTACGAGACTACAACTATGTTGCCAATGAGTGCTCAGGGCCCTGATCGATGAAAGTAATATTATCTCGAAACCACTGAAACAGAATATGGAAGCCTTTAGGATGTCATAGTCAAACCCCGCTGCTGCTTGCAGCCAACTCCTTCTTGGTGCCGGGATTTCCTTCCGCTGCCAAGACTTCCGCAGGCGCTAGCCCAACGAAGTAGTATATCATGGACCATTCAATGGGACCTGAGAATACCCTGACGCAGAACGCAGTCACAGTATTCTATCGCCCTAACAGGACGCCCCGATAGCGCCCCTCCCCGTTCACCCCCTCTCCCCACCCCCCCCCCCCCCCCCCCCCCCCCCCCCCCCCCCCCCCCCCCCCCCCCCCCCCCCCCCCCCCCCCCCCCCCCCCCCCTCCCCACTCATCCAAGCCATACTCACCAAGGACGGCAGCCTTCGGAGCATAATCCTCCACCATGCCAAACTATCTGTGGCCTCCGCCCTTCATCTCCCCCCAATGCCAGTACAGTTCCCGCCAGTGCTGGTGGCGGATATGCAGTGAGTTGCCTCCTTCCTTTCCCGAGCCCGGAAGCAGAGCGAGGTCTCCGCTTTAGACTTGTGTGTAGGCAAAAACTGACCTGCGTCGAAGCCTGTTCCCCATCCCTCCTCCACTGGGGATGATCCCATCGGCCCTGCACCCTCGGCATCCCTGGCACCCCCGGCACCCCCGGCAGCCCCACCAGCGCAAGTACCAAAACCTCCTGCCCCTGCCCCTCCCCCTCCACCACAGGCACCAGAGAAGAAGGAAAGCATGGTTGTCACTACGACTTTCATCCCAGTCGGCACCCTCTCATCTTCTTCTTCCGAGACTCCAAAGCCGGATGCACCTGCAGCGCAAAAGACGGAATCCATTCAAAAGCAGGAGAAACAACCCCCCCACTCTGCTGTCCACTACCACACCCACCATCACCACTCCACGCCACCTTCCAAAGAATCTGAAAAGAAGAAGCAGGAGGAGGCACCGAAGCCACCAGAACCCAAGCCGGAGCAAAAGAATGCTAATGTAGAAGCCCCTGCACCTCCACCTCCATCACAGGCGGGAGCAAACTTCGGAGCAGGATACTACTATCACTATACACCCAATGGCGCAGTCACTGGGTTCCCATTTCCGGTACCAGCTCCAGTGCAAGTTCAAGCACAGGAGAAGATGGAGAAGGTTCTGAAGGAGATGCAAGAGGCAATCAGGCAGTTGCAGATTGCACAGGCAGCGGTAAAGCTTCCGGCTCCAGCGACTTCGCCTCCCCCACCCCCAGCCGTGATTTCGATGGAAAAAGAAAAACAGAAGGAGGAAAAGGAGAAACCAGCATCCGCCCCATTCCACCTCCTGCGCCACCACCACCGCCACCACCACCACCACCACCACCACCACCACCACCACCAGTCTCTCCCGCGGCGCCACCAGTCTCTCCCGCGCCACCACCAGACCCTCCCGCAGCGCCATCAATCCCTCCCGTACACAGTCCCACTCCACCTCCGGGAAACCTCATATACGACGCATCTACAAATACCCACCATTACCTGCCAGGATATTTCCACCACCATGAGCATTTTGCGTCTTACCACCAGGCTCCAGGATTCGTGGCACCACCAACCACCACCACCACCCCACCACCACCACCACCCCCCACCACCCCACCACCCCCCCCCCCCCCACCACCACCCCACCACCACCACCACCACCACCACCGCCTCCCATCGCATACCCTGGATTCTATCCACCGTATCCGGTTGTGCATGCAGCAATTGGTGTGCAGAATGGAATGGGGGTGGGGACGACATTTGTGGAGCCCAAAAAAATGTCAAAGCGTAGCCGACATCGTCAAATGTATCATGAGGTGTCCAGCGGAGGTAGTGCCAGTGGACGGGGTGAGTAAACGCCTTTTTTTTTTTTTTTTTTTGGCTTGCTTCTTTCTTGGCTGGCTTGCTTGATTAAATGGAATTCGAAAAGTCTGCGGAGGTTATTTTTTCTTCATAATCAGACATGTGACTTTTAATAGCTGGCTGTTCAGTTATTATTGGTTTTGCCGCAATTTAATCAACATCAAACAGAGTTCACTGGACTCACATGGTGCGATGGAGGTGGAGGAAGAGAGTTGATTCATAATTTTTTGCTGTTGGAGCTCCTTGCATCATATCTGTTAGCGATTTTCACTTTGTATATTTGTTTCTCTTTCTATTTTGTGAAAATATTCGACACAAGGTGGCATACCGTTCTATCCATGTCCTTTCATGTAGGAATATTGTAGTTGCAGAATTGATGCTAGAGCTTTTTCCCCCCTCTTTAAAAAGGGTTGATATAATCGATTCGTGCTTTCTGATATGTCCGCTCTGTCTATATGCTGTGTATCAATTAGTTGCAAGGGATTATAGTGACTTTTGATGTTTCAAATTACTGACATAAATCCCCCGCAAGTGGTCGAAGTACGAGATAAAGATAGTCCCGGCAAGAATACGGTCGCATCCAAATCACCACCTGTATCACCAAAAGCATTATCTCCAGCACACGTCTCACCAGATCCCCCACCCCAACCACCTCCACCTGCATTCCCATCCCCATCTCCAGTACTAACACATTCACAACATCAAAATTTCGAAATTTGCAACAGATCGGATTGGGAATAGTCGAAGTTGTTGAACAGCGTAATAAGGTCCCCATAAAGGCTGATCACCAGAAAACTGTAACGTTTTCCATCGATTTACAGCATCCCAAGGCATCTGCTTTCGCTCGAATAGATAAACCAGGGGAGGAGCCGGAATCGGAGTGGGAGTCGACATCGGACGAGAGTTTGGTTGAAGTTTTGCGCAATGACTTCCGGGGTTCGTGCATAACGTCATCTTCATCATCATCATCGTCGTCGTCGTCATCGTCATCGTCATCGTCATCGTCATCCTCATCCTCATCAAAAGAGTCCATCTCGCAGTCTAGTTCAACAAGTTCCTCAAGCTCGTCAAATTCGGATTCGGATTTGGCCTCCGATTCACAGTCCAGATCCACCTCATGGGACTCCATACCAAAGAACCAGGGTGTGGGGGGTTTGGCGTCCAGAGAAAAAGGAGCCAGTGAAGGTAGCTAAGGAAAGGGGTATATTTGAGAAACGTCCCGCGAAAAAGGTCACGTTCATGGAAGCCGCAAAAGCGGGGAAAGAGACATTGCAGAAGGAAATCGAGGGGGTGAGAGCTAAGGAAAAACAGGCCATTCCAGATAATGCGGAGGTATTTGGACTTGTGAGAAATGACTCCATCGGTAGTTCCCATAATGTCTGTGAGAGGGAGGAGCAAGAGGCACGAATCGACAGTTGCGAGATTGCGGAGGACAACAAAGAAGTGGAGAGAAGCCTATTAACACACACTTTAGATTCCAACGAAGGAAGGCAATCGGCGGACACAAAAAGCCTCAGCGAGGGTGAGCCTTTTCGAACTGAGACGGGAATTGTAGAGAGCAGCGGTAGCCGAAACGAGGCTTCATCGTCATCCCTAGATCTAGAACCAGTCTCTGAAGAAGAAGTCGCGAATGAACTCCATTACTCCTCTCCACAACAGCAAGCTCCGAATGGAATCATAGTTGACTCTTCCATAATCTATCTTCCCTCTCCTACACAGTACCAGAGAGCATATATTGCCCACCCCCCTGTGCCTATCAACATTCGAGCTGCGGGGTTTGAGCTAACATTCGACCCTTTGCCTTTTGGATTTCGGGATGTGAAGTTTGGATATTCGCCGGATTATACTGCGTGCAGGGTGTCAGAGTGCGGGGACAGCAGGGCTTGTGTTCGGTATTGCCCTCAGCACTGTCAATGTGAGCGCCAACAAGACAGCAAGCATCGCCATCATAGTCATCATCACAACCATCATTTCATCTCCCATCCTATGCATTTTGCGCAACCCTCTTCACACCCTCCGCCATCACCCCCACCTCGATATTCTCCCAACATCGACAGTGGCACCGAAGCCGACATAGACATTGACATTTCCCGCTGCGAACATAGGGCAAATATACACAGGCAGCAGAGAAAACAGGGAGAGATGAAGATGGATGAGAATGAAGTGTTGACACCTATCCTCTTCGAAACACAGCAGGAAGAGCAGCGAGGGATGAGGAAGAAGGGACGAAGGAGGAAGATGATGGACAAATCGAAGCGGAGATCAAAGTCCAAAATCGGAAGTGAGTGTAAGTGCTGTGAGGAAAAGAGGCAGCGAAGGAGAAGGGAAAGAATGAAGAACAAGAGCGCCAGTCACGAAATGTGTCGGAAGAGCAAATCAAAGAAGTATTCCGAACTCGAAAAGGGCGTATGTACCGCCGCAGGTACTGCATATAGTGAAGCCAGTGGAAGCGTCCCAGTCATCACACAGGCACCGAATTCCTATATTCCCAACAAAGCGGAGAAAACTACCACCACAACTACCTCCCACAGCGGAGGTAGTGGGCTTCTTCGGGACATAGCACTCGGCGCATGTGCAGGTGGTCTTGGTGCTTTAGTCGGCATCATGGTGGATCGGCGGCAGCGCAAGAAGCAAGATACTACCAAATCTACACTGTCAGCGCCCGCAAAGGGAGATATGAGCAGGTATATTTCGATTCTCGAGACTACGGAGAAGTTGGGTATTGACTCCAGTTTTACCTCTGATGAGAAGCAGGGAAGGCAAGTGTACAGCCCCCGGAGATACCAAAAACTCCACCTCCGATGTCGCCGAGGACCGTCACTGTGGGAGCAGGGGATGTGCGGATGGAGACAGGGATGGCGAAACCGGTTCACAAGGAGTGGAGTGGCGTCTACTGTGATGGTGGAGCGACGATGGAACCGCAGACTGATGGTAGGGAGGATGAATCGGGGAAAGAGGGGAAAGATAAGCGATGCCGCAGGTCAGAGTCGCACTCGAAATCGCACAAGCGTCATGATTGGGAAATGGTTGAGTTGAGGAAGCAAGAAGTGACAATTGCAATGGCCCCGCCTCCATCACCTCGACTTTCGGAAATCCCCAAAGCTACAACTCCCCCGCTACCTGCGCATGCACAGCTATCACATCCAACCACCGCAAAAGCAAACTTCGGATTTTGGGAGGGCTTGTCCACCCCGGCTACGGACACCAAAGCCAGCTCCGCAGCCGGACTCAACAACAATGTTAAAATCCTCGCGTGCCCCGATGACAATGTGTGGACGCTCGTGGAAGACGGTTACAAAGGAAAGGAAGAGACGATCGTCCCTGTGATGAGGGGCGCATTGAGCCCCCAAGACGTTGGCAATACTAGGAGGAAGTCGAGGAAGAACGGGATGTCGGAAATGGTTCAAATCCCACCGTTGGCACCCTTGGGCACTTCTGTATGGAGTAGAATTATGTCGGCACAGGCTCGAGTTCCCCAAGGTTCTGTTGAGAATGTTTCACAAGTACCGGTAGCGGGTGAGACGGATATTTCGAAGTCGGTACCTATCCAGAGTGCATCTACCTCCGCGCGTCCACTACCACCTGCACGCAAACGCGCACCTAAACTATCTCACGAAAAATTGAGACAAAGACCTCGGAACTCAAAGGGGTATGTACCGCCGCCGCCATTTTCAATTCCGCGCAGCGGCCCCACGGCGCCACAAACAAGTACACAACAACAACAACGCAACGCAGCTGGGAAAACAGAGACGGATGGAGACCAGGTCAAAATGCGTAACACTAATGCCGAGAGAGGAGAAGCTCAGTTAAGGTTGAAGGAGGGCAGATAGAGAAGGAAATGGGAGAGATTTGGCCGCCGTTGAGGAGGTTGGGGGATTGAGATATTAGTCGTTGAAGGATTCTGTGAGGGGGCTTACACTTGGATGTAGTGCGGGGATCTTGGCGATCCAGTTATTCTTAGTTATAACAGGGAAGGGGCCGGGGATATGGTACGTCGACAGGGTGACGTTGAGTCGCTTGTTCGCGGTCTGAGCACCACTAAGTTACCGCATTGCTTCTTGCTCCATCTAGTACAGTAAGTACATATTAAGGGACATTACGTTGCACTCCTACATACATACGTAGAACCTTTCCTTCAATTTAATTTTGTTTGCGTACTCGGGGGCAAGGGTAAGTCTTCAGAAGCGCAAAAAGTTGCATACAATGTGACGGGGATAGTTGCTAGGTTAGAGTTGACCTGTTGGTTATTGTTATTCTACACGCATTTTCTGTAATTTCTTACACACTTCACAGAGTAACACGGTTTAATTCTTTGTTTTCCAACCAACTTACAGAACTCCATTTCCCAGTCACAGCCTCGAATCACCTGCTGAAGCCTGCATACAATAGCGAAGTGAAGATTTCAGTCATGAAATTCACAATCAAGAAACTACTCAAGTTCAGTGCATCAGAATTATTATTGTGCACGATGAAATGCACAAACAAGGTGGAAACCCTCAGGGAAGAGTGGGCAAAAGAACAGCTCCTGTCATTGGCTAGAAGTGTGCCAGCTCAGCTTTGCTGTTGCGGCTGTTGGGTGGTAAGTATGCAACAATGTATTGACTTGTATGCAGTTGAAATTACGTGTGTCGTATTTTTGTGTGTAAAACACATACAATCGTTCTGAAGCCTTTTGTCAACTTGCCTCAACTTTTGACCGCCGGTCGGGTAGCGTACATTATGCAAGCATAGCGCTTCTGAGTATTTTCCTACCCCCGAGTACTGTACTTATTTATTCGTTTGTATCTTTGAACCTTTTCGGTTGTCGAATTAAACGATGCGGCTGTTCAAGGTTTCATCACCGGACAGCGACAGCGCCCATGACAAATAGCCCTATTAAACAGCAACAATAACCCCCAAAAATCAAATCCAATTTAAAAAAAAAAAAGAAAACTCAACGCAATTTTTTGAGAATTGGACAGACGAACGGGGGCGGTCTCTATTCATTGCATCCCAAAAGGTGCTGGAAGTACAATACCGCCTCTTTCCCGGTCTAGAATAAGGAAATCGGGTAAGGTACGTTGATTCTGCTTACCGTTCATTAACATGCATATGCGCGATAAGGTACCATAAATTACGGAGGTTGAGAGAGCATATATTGAGGAGTGTTGATAAAGATATATATACATAAAGAGTGGACATTGGTCATCACACGTACATAAGTAGATACAAACAAAATTCTCTTGGAATAGTCAATTGAGGATCCCGGTAGAGCCAACTTACGACACACCGCTTCGAACCGAGTACCGAATTAATTTGGGGATACTACTGAACCGCCGCTCGCGACCGCTCTTGTTCCGTAATCGTTGAAGCTATCTTATTCGTTGGCATTGGCGGAACTTCCGTGAGATGTTCGCTCCCTCAATTTCTGTGCCTGATCAGAGTGCCCGATTTTGTCGAGTAAAGTGGCCATGTAATTGATTGTAAGCAAGGGTATCTGGGTGGTCTAAACCCAGTACCTTTTGCCTTCCCACCAATGCCCGCTGATTAGTACTCTTAGTTGTTTGTGTACTTTTGTCCCCATTAGCCTTCGATATAAAAACTGCAATGTTGTGACTATAGTAAGTAGTGTTCTGGTGTTCTGTGCCCAGTGCCT
>WHUZ01000239.1:0-20694 GCA_015179045.1 Kalaharituber pfeilii
GAGTTAATCACGTTGGCCGTCATCTATTATTTGTTTGACTAGTCATGTATGATGAACGCAGTCTATATAAGCGCGGGCAATAGCATAGCTAGAAGAATCAAGACCCTAGCGGTGTTCTCAGTTCCTCTATAACTCTAAATCCCATCGATTTATTCCTACGCCCGTGAATCGCTTCGTTCCACTTCGCGGCCCACTGCTATTATCTTACCTGCGTCCGCTATGCCTTAAGCCTTCGTACTTATTACCAGACCGCTACCGCTACCGCGACCGCTTCCCCTTAGCCTTCACATCGGTCGGAGTCGCTTAGTTGAACAAAGCCCCTCACGCCCGTAACATTACACCGCTCTTCAAAACCCCGCCGCAATGTCCGGACGAGCTGGCCCCTCCGATTTATCCATCTATGGTCAATGGACCGAATATACCTCCCGATCAGAACAACCTGGACCGCAAATTCGCGGGACTCTTCCCCTTCCCTAACGCATGAAGAAGATGATGGAGAATCTGATGACCACTACAGCGAAGTCGCCTTGAGCACGACGTCTAACCCTACTAATATTTCGCAGCATGCAGATAAAGGAAAAAAGCGACAAACACGCCAGCAGGAAACCAGAAGGGTGTCAAAAATTTACGCACCTATATCCAAGCCTATCCGAACTGCCTCTCCGTTACGGAAATATTTCAGCGCCGAACCCTCCAGCCCAATCCAGTTTGTGGCCGAAGATACGACCCTCCGGAGAGACGTTGAACAACTGGCAGCCTCTATGGGGCATGCTGTATACGAGACCACGACCCAAGCGAGGACAGAGGCAGAGCGCGCCTCCACGGATGTAGCTAACCTCCGAACACAGCAGGGACAGTTTAACCAAGACATAAAAGACTATATCGATAGGGCGTATAGCCAACTAGGAGCGAAACTCATTGAAGCCCTGGAAAAGGTGGACACTTTGACAGATGCATTCAAAGGTAACGTAGATACCCCTCTCGCCGAGAGTCACCGAGCTCTCCAAGGAATGATGCAAGATTTCGTGAGCAATTTGAATACCATGAAGGGACAAATGTTGCAGCAACAGCAGAAACTTTCGTCGTCCTCCGTCGCCTGCTCTCTCCTCCTCCTCCTCCTCCTTCGGCACCTCCAGCCGCTCACCTCGTCCAGCACCTCCCCCATTACCAGGAGCCCCTAGGCCCTCAGGCGGTGGTGCACCTCCACCATTTCACCCGCTCCCGTACCGTCAAGTTCGCTTCCCAACGCCACCTCCTCCTCCTCCGCCTGCAAGGTCGCAACACTCAGAACCGCGGGGAGACAGCCCAACGCCTAAGATTCCGGCCCCGAAAGCTTATGATGGGAATCCATCTGACCTGGACAATTTTTTGTACCTCATGGACGAATGGGTCTCTGCAACAGGACCATCGAAGGATCGAGGAAAGCTCTCCATGCTGACCTCTAGACTCACTGGACCCGCGCTCACCTTATTCCGTCATGAGCGGCCACCAACATACGAAACAGGAAAGACCATGTTGATAACCAAGTTCAGGGACTCCGCTGCGATCAGAGAAGCCGCCCACAAGATCCAAACAACCAAGCAGAAGGGGCGCATGCAGGACTTCCTGATCGAAATAGATGAGTACCAACATACAGCACAAATCCCAGATCCGGTGCTCATTTCGTATGTTGCTCCTAATATCCGAGAGGAAGTACGCAACCTCCTTGCCGGTCACCCCTCGGTACATAAAGACTGGGAGCAGTGGAAAATAATGGCCACCTCAATCGCTGACACGCTGGGTCCCTCCGGTACCAAGCGATCAGCTCCCTCCTATACTAAGAACCCTCCTACCATCACCTCCGCCCCCGCTAAGAATGACACAGCCTCCTCGACCCCACAAAATAAAAAGAACCAGATCTCGGAGGCATTGATTGCTGAAAGAAGGAAGAACCACCGTTGTCTTAAGTGTGGAGGATCAAGTCATAAGATTGCCCATTGCAATTCCAGGAGATGGTGGACCCGGAGGGAATGGGAGAAGGAAGAGAGCAAAGAAACGAAGCCTAAGAAAGAGGACAAAGGAAGTGTCAACTCTCTCGAATCCCGCATAACAAAGAGAAGAAGGACAGACCACGGCCACCTCAAAATTCAGGCCATCGAAGAATCCGAAAGAATCACTGAACTGTCCGACTCGGGAAACGAGTAGAGGACCCTACGCAGCCTGGTAGGACTCCACGCCATAGCGATCTTCTTAGTTGCGACATACAGTTCAAGACTGGGAGGACCGTCAGGGCTATTGTGGACTGTGCAGCCTCCGCTCCGATTGTTTCTCTGGCTTTAGGAAAAGAACTGGGACTGCGACCTCGAGTAAGGCCAGTCAAGATTAAGCAAGGTGATGGCTCTCTTCTCTCTGGTGGATCTTTCGTTGTTAATACTTCGTTTTCGTTTTCTGGCGTTCCGGTTCCTAAATCTCTTTGTTCTGCTTTGGATTATGTGCACTCTCTTGATACAAGTGGAAAAAATGCTCCGGTTGATTTTATCTCTTCTTCTGATTTACGGCGTTCCGGACATGGAAGTGCAAATGCTCTTGTTTTTGATTTTGATGCAGAAGTAATGGATATCGGGGACAGGGAATGTATCATTGGATTATCTTGGTTGAAGGAAAACGGGTTTTCTGTTGATTGCGGTAATGGCGTTTTACATCATGCTATGTTTGAAGTCCCGTGCACTCGCGTTGAGTTGCCTTCTGTTTCTGTTCTGTCAGTCTCCGATGAATTTGTTTTGGAAGAAGGAGACATGTTGTTGTTGTTGGACGCACGCGAGCACTACTCGCGCTATTCAGATGTTTTCTCGGAAGAACAGGCACGCCGATTACCCCCGCACCGAAGTTGGGATCACGAAATCCCTTTTGAAAACCCGAACGCTAAAGCACCCCATGGTCCTATCTACAAGACCACATGGGAAGAAGACGAGGCACTACAAAGGTACATCGATGAACACTTGCCGACAGGTAAGATCAGAAGGTCAAGGTCCAAGGCGGCTTCACCAATCCTCTTTGTGCGGAAAAAAGACGGGTCACTCCGACTCTGCGTCGACTATCGGGCATTAAACAAACTCACAATCCCCAACAAATATCCTCTGCCCTTGATGTCGGAGTTACTTAAGAAGACCCAAGGCGGTAAATGGTTCACCAAACTGGACCTCAAGAATGGCTACAACCTCATCAGAATCAAGTCAGGCGACGAATGGAAAACGGCCTTCAAGACTGCAAAAGGCCTCTTCGAGTATACCGTCATGCCCTTTGGACTCATCAACGCACCCGCATCCTTCCAGGAAATGATGGATGAGATCCTTCAAGGCATCGATGGAGTCGTTTGGTACCTGGATGACATCTTGATCTATGGAGGCATAACAGAGAAGGACCACCAAAGGATAGTAGAAAAAGTGCTCGCTAAGCTAAGCGAACATGGGCTAGCGGTCAATTTGGCCAAATGCGAGTTCCATGTGCACGAAACTATATTCCTAGGACACTTAATTAATGGCACCGAGATCAAGATGGACCCTGCCAAACTGAGTACCATTCGTGACTGGCCCCAACCTACAAAGAAGAAGGAGGTCCAAGCATTCTTGGGGTTTGCCAATTATTACCGCCGATTCATCATCAACTATTCCGCTACGACCCGCCCTTTAACGATCTTGACCGGAAACTTACCCTTCACGTGGGGAGCAGAGCAGCAATCTGCATTTTCGGAACTTAAAGAAAAGTTCATGACAGCTCCCATCCTACGCCAGTTCAATCGATCCCTACCTACCATCGTGGAAACCGACTGCTCGGATCAGGCTCTCGCCGGTATCCTGAGTCAGTATCATGTCAAGGACGATGTCACCACACTCCACCCTTGTGATTTTCACTCCCGCATCCTAAACCCCGCTGAGCGCAACTACCCCATCCATGATAAGGAACTATTAGCCATCTTCGAATGCCTTCACAAAAAATGGAGGATAGAGTTACTTGGGCTTAAGTTCACCGTCTATACTGATCACCATGCATTAAAGTACTTCACTACCAAACAACGTCTTAATAGCCGTCAAGCCAACTGGAGTCAAAAACTCTCCGAATTCGACTATATTATCAAATACATCCCCGGAAGGCTTAACGGCAAAGCAGACGCCCTCTCCCGACGAACCGGTGATGCCACCTCCGGCAGCATCGAACAGTTATTCAAAGACGGGCAACTGCTGGTAGATGAAGAAGCAGGTGAAGCAGAAGACATATGGGTAGACATACCGGGTACCAACTGTGATGACTGGGAAAGAAATGGTGACGGACTCCTTGTGGTACCAGAGCAGTACCGACTGGAAGTGTTACGACAATGCCACGACTCTAACGTGGCTGGACATTGGGGGGTGCACAGAACCCAGGAACTTCTCTCAAGGAACTTCTACTGGGATGGGTGGAAGGATCAAGTAGCTGATTATGTCGCCGGCTGTGCAGCCTGCCTTAAGGCCAAAGCTGACCGACATCCGAGGCGAACCAAACTGATGCCCATGCCAACTGGAAGCAAACCTTGGGAAGAGATCGCAATGGACTTCGTTGGAGAGTTACCAGAATCCGAGGGCTACAATGCAATCTTGGTTGTCACTGACCGGTTCACCAAAATGCAACGGTACATACCGGCAAAGAACACATGGACAACCCGAGACGTCGCCAACGCTTTCATCAACGACGTCTTCAGACAATTCGGTCTACCCCTTCACATCACCTCAGACCGTGGACCGCAATTCGTCTCAGCCCTCTGGAAGGAGATCACCTCAAAGCTTGACATAGGTCTCCGACTCTCCACTGCTCACCACCCCCAAACAGATGGACTCTCTGAGCGCGCCATTCAAACGCTCAAGCAGTACTTGCGTATCTACTGTCATGACCGACAAAACCGATGGGCTACTTGGCTACCTCTAGCCGAGTTTGCATATAATTCTACTACGACATCCACTCATGGATATAGCCCATTTCGATCGCTATACGGATTCGATCCCAAAGTTATACACCTCTCGGATGACCACACCTACGCTTCACCAGCCGCCGAAGACTGGCTCGACAGGATGACCA
Organism: Kalaharituber pfeilii; assembly: GCA_015179045.1. Lineage (NCBI taxonomy): Eukaryota > Fungi > Ascomycota > Pezizomycetes > Pezizales > Pezizaceae > Kalaharituber > Kalaharituber pfeilii. The sequence goes on from WHUZ01000239.1 coordinate 5,089, forward strand.
CAGTACACAACCACATCGCAGACACTCTCAAGAAAATCAATGACCGACGCTCCAACCTATTCCTCGATAAAGCACGAAAGTTCCAGGTTGGAGACAAAGTTCTTATTGATCGGAGGAATCTTCGGATTACTTCGGGCAATAACCGGACTTTGACCAATAAATACATCGGTCCTTACCCAGTGTCAAGAGTGATCAACGATAGTGCTTATGAAGTTACATTGCCGCAAGGTATGCGACTTCATAAAGTCATCCACGTCTCCCTCCTGAAGCCCTTCCGAGAAAGACTTGAACCCCAAGAGATGGAAGTCGATGACGACGACGAATTCTTCTATGAAATAGACCATGTCGTCGACTCCAAACGCATCAATAGGGTAGTAAAGTATCGAATCCGTTGGCAAGGTTATGGCGAAGACGATGATACATGGGAACCGATAGGGAATCTACAACGATCCCTTGAATCCGTCAGAGAGTTCCATACACAGCATCCAAGGAAGCCTCGAGACCCTACGGTCTAATAAGGCATCGATGGCTACGGCCAGGCTACTTGGATTTCAGAGTATAGTGAGTACCTTTTCCTTACGAAGAGATTTTCTCCCACTGGGTTTTACTCTTCGGGAAGGTTTTTAACGGCTCACTAATGGCGAGTGCCAAAAGACACGCCAGTCTCACCGTCGGCCACGAGCAATAAAGTTCGGCTCGTGAAGTTGCCTCGCGTATAAGGTACGCCGATAGTTATATTAGCCATCAAGTTGAATACTCACAATCCCAATTAGTTTCGGTTTTCTTTTTGGTGATTGTCAGTCGGGACGACTGCCCTAGAACGGGGGGTAATGTTACGGCTAAGGTGAAGACTTACCCGCCTCGGGGCAAACACTACCTTGTAATCGGCATAAGACCAACGCTGACTGACCGGACTGATCACCCGTTAGGCCTGGCTGTCGATTCTCGCATCGTTTTCGTATAGGGTAGTGCTACGGAAGGGCGTGTCACTATTTATGGTTCGGAATCCTGCTTGACGCATGCACTCTGCTTATGAAGCTTTACTAATATACGCACATGCATTAGTACATACTGCTATATTTGTCTGGTACTATTTTTGCATGTTTTCGATTACGTCTTCTTATTATTGCTTGCATAAGAGTTAATCACGTTGGCCGTCATCTATTATTTGTTTGACTAGTCATGTATGATGAACGCAGTCTATATAAGCGCGGGCAATAGCATAGCTAGAAGAATCAAGACCCTAGCGGTGTTCTCAGTTCCTCTATAACTCTAAATCCCATCGATTTATTCCTACGCCCGTGAATCGCTTCGTTCCACTTCGCGGCCCACTGCTATTATCTTACCTGCGTCCGCTATGCCTTAAGCCTTCGTACTTATTACCAGACCGCTACCGCTACCGCGACCGCTTCCCCTTAGCCTTCACATCGGTCGGAGTCGCTTAGTTGAACAAAGCCCCTCACGCCCGTAACAACATGGTCAATATGCTCAATATGCCTACATGTATAATATGTTCTACAATTCCATATCTCATGTGTGAGCTCAAGATGCTCCATCAACTCGATTAGGCAATATTGTAGTATGTCTGAACTGCCTTGGTTAGTACATTACGGAATTGGGATCAAGTTTACAGTGTTGAAAAGGGGTAGAGTCTGCTACGTACCAGCTGGATTTCAGGTTGCTTAGGCTCTCTATTGGGTTACTGAATTGAGTACTAGTGAGGTCGCTTGGGCCCTATTGTGTCTCATATAGGTTGCTAAATTCGGTACTGATCAGGTCATTCAGACTATTTCAGCTTAAGCTTCCAAGCAGGTCCCTTGAGTTACTGAATTAAGTGCTAGTAAGGTCACTTGGGCCCCTGTTAGGTCTTGAATAGGTTGCTAAATTCGGTACTAATGAGGTCGCTCAGGCCATTTCAGCTGCCCGCCGTAATCCCATGGGCCGGCTAGGATAGCTCCTAAGAGCAACTAGAATACCACAATGGGATAATAAAACCAGACTAGGCATAGTACGAGTTACTAATCAATCTAGTTCTAGCTAGTATGTTGATACTGTGAGAATTGCCTCTACTTGCATGTTGAATTCAGGAGTCAATTCAAGGGTCAATTCAAGAGTCAATTCAGGAATCCATTCAGGAGTCAATTTTTATGGAAAGTACTTCTTTGTTTTTCTTCATACTTCATTATCCTTCTTCATACTTTTTCATCCTTCTTCATACTTTATTATCCTTCTTCGTGCTTCTTCGTGCTTCTTCGTGCTTCACACAACCTACTCACATATTGTACAACTTACTCATACATATTAACAGGTCTCACTCGACAGCACAAAATGCTACATAATAAGCTCTATTAATAGGTATGGCAGGCTCCTTTCAACGTCATGAGATATGTGAACGTAAGCTTAACTTCATAGGTACCCCAGGGCCTAGTGTGAGATGTAGCAACATGAGCTGAATTTACAGGTATGAGAGGTCCGGTTCAGAGTCACAAGATTTGTGAGCAGGAGCTCAAACTGACATTAACATATACTGCAGGGCCCTTTCAATAGCATGAGAATGGCAGGAAGAGTTCAATTTCACAGATATGGTAGGCCTTTGTCTACGGCATGATATATGGTAGCATGAGATTAACACGAGACCATAGGGCCCTTCCGCTAGCACAAGATATTGCAAAATCAGCTCAATTTACAAGTATGGTAGGTCCCTGTCAACATCGAGATATATAAACATGAGATGAATCTAACACGTACTATAGAGTCAAATCGACAATATGAGAATGGCAGAATGAGATCAATGTCATAGGTATGGCAGGTCCCTTTCAATGTCGCGAGATATATAGGTATAGCAATGAGAGCTCAGTATACAGATATAGTGGGTCCCTTTCAATATCGCAAGATATATAAATATGAACTGAATCTGACATATATCGTAGAGCTCTTTGGACGACATGAGAATGGCATGATTAGTACAATTTCATATATGTGGTGGGTCCCTTTCAATGTTATGGGATGTGTAGATGTGAGCTGAATCTGACACGTACCATAGAGCCCAATTGACAACACCACAATAGCAGAATGAGGTCAATTTTACAGGTATATTGGGTCTCTTTTAATGTTACAAGATGAGCTTAATCTGTCAGCTACTAGTACTATGAGGCCCTTACAATGGTACAAGAATGGGCGAATAAGTTCAACTTAGCAGGTATGGCAGCCCTTCCTCTGCAGTACTTAATGTAGTATGAAAGGCTCAATCTATAGGAATGTTGTGGAGCGGTATGGCATAGTGTGTTGATGAAAAGGCATGACAATACAGTGGAGTAGTGGGGTATGAAGGGGTTGTGAAAGGGCGCTTATATATATTACGATACTTAGGAATATGTAAATAATTCAATATATACTGAATTAAGAACACATGAGGATATGTAAACAGAGTTGACAACATGGTACTACTATTACAATACACTCCCAACAAGGCCCTAGAGGAAATTGCGTCCCCAACAATCCCAATCATATCAATAGCATGCTCAATAACATCTACCAGGTTACATACGTCCCCAATGAGCCCAATTATGTCAATAGCATGCTCAATGATATCTACTAGGTTATGTGTATTACCAACAAGACTCAATAAGTGACCTGCATTATCAATGAGATATACTAGGTGAGCAACGTTATGAATAGGCCTATTAGGTTGCCTGCATTACTAACAAGGCCTATTAGGTCAACCATATTGCTGAGGAGTTATTTAGTAGAGTGCGCCCTGTGCATTGGGGACGTGGTAGCACAACCTCATAGGTTTATAACATGCTAAGCTGGAGTATAGTATTGTGGAGTCGAGTTTGTGCCCTAGTGCCCTAGGGTTGTGGCTCTCATAGTACTAAGGGCACAAACTTCCTTTCTTCCTGATGCATTATGCTGAAGTTTTTTCTGAAGAACAGGCTCACCAATTACCCCCTCATAGACCTTGGGATCATAAAATTCCACTTAAAGACCCTAATGCTAAAGTACCTAATGGCCTGATATATAAGACAACATGGGAGGAAAATGAAGCCCTGAAAAGATATTTGGAAGAGCACCTCCCTACTGAGAAGATTAGATAGTCCTGATTAGCCACTAGTACTTTGATACTTTTTGTTCAAAAAAAGGATAGATTATTAAGCTTATATATGAACTATTAGTAGCTTAATAATCTTACTTTTCCAAACCGATACTCCCTACTACTAATGACTGACCTCTTCAAAAAGACCCAAGAAGCTAAATGGTTTACCAAATTGGACCTCAAGAATAGCTACTATCTTATTTGTATCAAGTCTGACAATGAATGGAAGATTACCTTTAAGATAAAGAAAGGCTTGTTTGAATATACCATCATACCTTTTGAATTGATTAATGCTTCTACCTTGTTCTAACAAATAATAGATAAGATACTGAAAGACATCAATGAAGTAGTCTAGTATATTGATAATATACTAATCTATAGAAGAAGGACTAAATAGCAATACTAAAAGATAGTGGAACAAGTCCTGGCTAAGCTTACTGAACATACATTTGCTATCAATCTCATGAAGTCAGAATTCCATATCAAGGAAACTATATTCCTTAGCCACCTCATCAATGGGTCTGAAATCAAAATGGATCCAAAGAAACTGAGTACTATCACTGACTAGTCTGTACCAACAAAGAAGAAGGAGGTTCAAAAGTTCTTAGATTTTGCAAATTACTATTACTGATTTATTTAAAACTACAGCACTAAAACTCAAGCACTGACCCAACTGACTAGAAATGTACTATTCACCTAAACTGAAGCACAATAACACTCCTTTAATTTATTAAAAGATGCCTTTATATCTGTCCCAATACTCTAGTAGTACGACTAAACCCTACTAACAATTATAGAGACTAATACTAGCAATCAAGCTCTTGCAGGCATACTCTCCCAATACTATACTACCAACCAAGTCAAAACTCTTCACTCTATCGACTTCTACTCCAGGGCTCTCAATCCTGCAGAATGCAACTATCCTATTCACGACAAGGAACTCTTTGCCATAGTCAACTGCTTCCGCAAGTGGTATACCTAGCTACAAGATATCTATATCAATATATATACTGGCTATTATGGCCTCACTTACTTCCTGTTACGGGCGTGAGGTGCTCGGCTCCGGTGGGCGCTGGAAGGGACCGGATGTTACGGCTACGGTGGGGAAAACGGCGGTGCCGGCGTCGTCCCGGAAGTGTGAATACGGCGGGTCGGAATGGCTACGGAGGTGTATACGGCGGACCGGAAGGGCAGCTACTCGGCGGGGAGCACGCAGTGGAGCGGAGCGATTCACGGGCGTAATGATGGAACGATAGGTTCAGAGTTATAGAGAAACTTAGGACACCGCTTGTGTCTTGATTCTTCTAACTATGATATCGCCAGCCGGCGCTTATATAGACTTCAGCGCAGCCATACATGAGGAGTCAACAAAAGAATAATTGGCTGGCAACGCGGCGATTCCTTATCAATGCCAATACCGGTGGTAATAGGCACACGTAACGAAAACATGCAAAAATAGTACGGGACAAAGATAACGAATGTACTAATGCATGTGCGTATATTAATAGAGCTTCCGTAAATCGAGTGTATGCATCAAGCTGCATTCCGGATGACACACCCTTCCGTAGTACTGCCCTATCTAAACGATGCGAGAATCAACAGCCAAGCCTAACGGGTGATCAGTCCGGTCAATCAGCATTGGTCTTATGTTCGATTACAGGGTCAGCGTTTTCCCCTTGGCGGGTAAGTCTTCACCTTTAGCCGTGGCAGCTAATTAGTAGTGGAACCCTTGCCCCTTGCCACAGTGGTAGGCAAGTTTCCACCTTAGCCGTAACATTACCCCCCCGTTTAGGGTACTCGTCCCGAGTAACAATCACCAACAGAAAACCGAACTAATTGGGATTGTGGGTCTCATACTTTGGCTATCGGCGTACCTTATACGCGAGGTAACACACGAGCTGAACCGCAGTTGCCCGTGGCCGATGGTGAGACTGGTGTGTCTTTCACTCATCATCAGTGAGCCGTTAAAAACCTTCCCGAAGACAAAACCCAGTGGGAAAAAGTCTCCGTAAGGAAAAGGTACTCACGTCAACGAACCATCCGAGTAGCGTGGCTGCACAGAATTCCCATTTGTGCGATATGCTCTGTCCCATGAGCATCAATGCTTTATTGGACCGTAGGGTCCCGAAGGCTTCCTCGGATGTTGATCGTGGAACTCTCTGACAGATTCCAACGATCTACGAAGATTCTCAACCGTTTCCCAAGTCTCGTCATCTCTGCCATAGTTCGGTCATGGAAGATGTCGAGATACTGTTTGGGAGTCTGTATTACACACTCTCTGCAATACCAGACGTTGCGCGTCAGAGACTCTGTCGGTCTGGGGGTGGTAAGCGGTACAGAGTTGGAGTTCTGTAATGTCTTTTGGAAGGGCTGAGGCGAATTGTGGTCCACGTTCAGAGGTGATGTGGCGGGGTAGACCAAATTGCCTGAAGACGTCATTAAGGCGTTGGCGACGTCTCGAGTTGTCAAAGTGTTTTGTACCGGTGTATAGTGCAGCGCTGCATTTCGGTGAACCGGTTTGTGACAACTGAAATAGCGTTAAAGCCCTTGGTAGTTCTCCAACAAAGTCCATAGCTATCTCCTCAAGGCTTCCTACTAGTAGGCGTTGGCATAAGTCTTTTCAGCCGTCCTAGTAGAAGTTCCGAGAGAGGAGTTCCTGTATTCGATGCACACCCCAGTGTCGAGCCACGTTACTGTCGCGGCATTGTCAACTTCGTAAACTTCCAGTCAATACTGGTTCGGGTACCTAGGACCCGTCATCGTTCCTCACCCATTCGTCACCGTTGACCCCAGGGATATCAGTCCACACGTCTTGCACTTCACCAGTTCGTCGGGAGGGAGCGTCTGCTTTGCCGTTAGGCTGACGTAATCGAATTCGGAGAGTTTCTGGCTCCAGTTGGATTGCTGGTTGTTGAGGCGTTGTTTGGTGGTGAAGTGCGTGGTCAGTGAAAACGGTGAACTTAGTTCCCAATAACTCTATCCTCCATTTGTACAATCAAGGATTGCCAAGAGTTCGTTATCGTGGATAGAGTAGTTGCGTTTGGCAGGGGTCAGTATTCGGGAGTGGTACTGTACTCGCAGGGGTGAAGGGTGGTAACGTCATTCTTAAGCTCAAGACGCCAGCGAGTGCCTGGTCTGAGCAGTCGGTTTCATAATCGTCGGCAGGGATCGACCGAACTGTCGCAGTATGGGGGCACTGATGAACTTGTCTTGGAGTTCCGTAAAAGCAGCTTGCTGCTCTGCCCCCCCTAAATAAAGGGTATGTTTCCGGTCAAGGCTTGTAAGCGGTCGGGTTGTAGCGGAGTAAATTAAATCGGCGGTAGTAATCGGCAGTGAATCGGCGGTAGTCGTTTGCAAAGCCTAGACAGGCTTGCACCTTCTTTTATCGGCTGTGGCCAGTCACGAATGGTAGAGAGTTTGGTCGGGTGCATCTTAATCTCGAGGCCAACAATAAAATGACCAAGGAACATGGTTTCGTGCACATGGAACTCGCACCGCGAGCCCATGTTTGTTCAATCTTGGCAAGCACTTTTCCACTATCCTTTTATGGTCTCGTTCGGACTTGCCTTCATAGATTAAGAGTCCCGGTACCAAACAACTCTACCGATGCAAGTGGGGATCTCATCCATCATCTCTTCGAAGGAGGCAGGTATGTTGATGAGTCCGAGAGGTATGACTGGGTACTTCGAATAAGCCGTTGGCTGTGTTTGACAGCCGCCGTTCGTCGCCTGACTTAATTCACAGGAGGTTTTAGCCGTTATCGGGATCGAGTTTGATAAACCATTTACCGCCTTGGGTCTTCTTTGAGGAGTTCCGACGTTAAGGGCAAAGGGTGTTTGTTCGGAGTGGTGAGTTCGTTTAGTGCCCTTATAATCAACGCACGGTCGGAGGGACCCATCTATCTTCCGAAAAAAAATCGGTGAAGCTGCTTTTGACCTTGACCTTCGTATCTTCCCTGCTGGTAGGTGTTCGACGATATACCTCTAAAGAGCCTCATCTTCTTCCCAGGTACACTGGACCATGGGGAGGCTTCGCATTTGGATTCTCGAAAGGGATTTCATGATCCCAGCTTTGGTGAGGAGGTAAGCGGCATACCTGTTCCTCAGAAAAAAACATTAACGTGGCGAGTACTAGTGCTCGCATGCATCAATCAACGGAATATGACCCTCTTCAAGGGTATCATCAGAAAGAACAGAAAGCAACTCAACGCGAGTGCAAGGACCATCAAACATGCGATGATGCATTCGCCGATATTCATAGCTTCGGCTCAAACTCAAAGACAAATTTCTTACTCCCTTGATGAGAGTTCAAAACAAAAGACGAAACAAAGTCAACAGAGACTTATCAGACTTCTCCGGAACGCCATTGACTTCGGACACAATTAATGATGCATCCGCCGATATCCATAACTTTGGCGTCAAAATCGAAAACAAATTCCTTAACCGTCTGGCGGGAGTTCAGAACAGAAGGCGGAATAAAATTAACGAATGCCTTATCAGATTTTCCCGGAATGCCAATAGAAGGCACATAATCCCAAGCGGAGGAAACAGAATCGGGAACCGGGACGCCAGAAAACGAAAACGAAAGCGAAAACGAAAACGAAAACGAAAGATTCACAAGAATCTTGATCATCGCAGGTCTTACTTCGTGACCTCATCTTCAACTCCTTACCCAGTCTGCCAAGGAAACAATCGGCGCAGGGGCCGCACGGTCCACAATAGCCCTAACGGTCTTCCCAGTTTTGAATTTTACCTCGCAACTGAGAAGGTCGCTATGACGGGGAGTCCTACACGCTGAGCAGGGTCCCCATCCACTCCAAGTTAGACAGTTCAGTGATCCCCTCGGATCCGTCAACGGCCTATGATGGCCAGGGTCTGTCTTCGTCTTCTTTTGGGCTAGTCGAGAGAGTGGATTCGTGACTCCAGGGCGTTTTACTTCCCCTTTGTCTTCCTTCTTTGGCTTCGGTTGGGTTTCCACCACTTCTTTTCGCAGCATGACGTCATCTTGTACCTGATGCATCGGTTGCCTTTTCGTCTGAATCAGTTCTTCAGGTATGTCATCGCTCTTCTTGTTCTTCGGAGGTGGAGGTGGCTGTATCGTAGAGCTGCTGCTGACGGAGGTGATGTTTGTCATGGTGGTGGAGGGAGTGAAACGCTTATTCCCAGGCTTTCCCGGGGCATCGGCAATGGAAACTTCCATTGGTTCTAGTTGCTTCGATACTCAAAATGACCCACTAGAAGGTTCCGGACATCTTCCGAATGCTGGCGGAGACGTCGGAAATGAGGACAGGGTCGGGGGTCTTTGCCACGTTGTTGAACTCATCGATCTCAATTAAGAAATCCTGCGCTCTACCCCACTGCTTGTGCGTCTGAATTTTTGAGCAGCCTCAGCAATGGCTGAGGAGTCCTGGAAGGTCATACGCAGTAGGGTGAGAGCTGTGGCATATAACGCTGAGAGGTTCCGACGGAAAAGGTGAGGGCAGGGCCCTTCAAGCGAGAGGTTTCGTCGTCGGCAGTGATTCGCGAACTCCTGATCCATCGTTGGACCAGGAAGAAAATTGTCAAGCTCTTTTTCATCCCCATCAAACGTTTCTGGAGGGGGGAATTTTCGCAGGAGGCTGAGAAGGCCCCCATAGCGTCAACTGACGGAGGAGTAAGGCCCCACGGCAATAACGGACTCATGGGGATAACGAGGAGGAGGCGTATGCGCCGTGCAATTTACCGACTCGGGTCGGGGAAAATTCGCAGGTTGCGGAGGAAACCGCACCATCAGTACCCGGCGGAGGGAATGCTTCGAAGGAGAGCCTTTCGGACCTGGGTAGGCCACGGAGGCTACGCTGGCTGTCGTCGTTGCGGAGTCGGCGCTGGCTGGAATCCTAGCTGCTGCAATATTTGACCACGCATACTTGCCCGTAGCTAGGCAACGTGGGTTATCGTGTTTTGCAGCTCTTGCTGGCTTTGAGAGAGAGGGGTGGATACATTACCTTGAAACGCTTGCTCGTCACGGAGGTTGGCAACATCTCCGGGGAGAGGTCCTTGAGGAAGAGGAGGCAGCGGATGAGCCTTCCAGTGCCGACATTGTGGAGGCGGGGTGGTAGGTGAAAGAGGAGCGGTGTAATGTTACGGGCGTGAGGTGCTCGGCTCCGGTGGGCGCTGGAAGGGACCGGATGTTACGGCTACGGTGGGGAAAACGGCGGTGCCGGCGTCGTCCCGGAAGTGTGAATACGGCGGGTCGGAATGGCTACGGAGGTGTATACGGCGGACCGGAAGGGCAGCTACTCGGCGGGGAGCACGCAGTGGAGCGGAGCGATTCACGGGCGTAATGATGGAACGATAGGTTCAGAGTTATAGAGAAACTTAGGACACCGCTTGTGTCTTGATTCTTCTAACTATGATATCGCCAGCCGGCGCTTATATAGACTTCAGCGCAGCCATACATGAGGAGTCAACAAAAGAATAATTGGCTAGCAACGCGGTGATTCCTTATCAATGCCAATACCGGTGGTAATAGGCACACGTAACGAAAACATGCAAAAATAGTACGGGACAAAGATAACGAATATACTAATGCATGTGCGTATATTAATAGAGCTTCCGTAAATCGAGTGTATGCATCAAGCTGCATTCCGGATGACACACCCTTCCGTAGTACTGCCCTATCTAAACGATGCGAGAATCAACAGCCAAGCCTAACGGGTGATCAGTCCGGTCAATCAGCATTGGTCTTATGTTCGATTACAGGGTCAGCGTTTTCCCCTTGGCGGGTAAGTCTTCACCTTTAGCCGTGGCAGCTAATTAGTAGTAGAACCCTTGCCCCTTGCCACAGTGGTAGACAAGTTTCCACCTTAGCCGTAACACTTCCCCTCTAAGTAAAGGCTCAACTCCCGAAAAGCAAACTAGTATATCAAACTATGTAAGTTTGACTTTATGATTCACTACTGGAAAGGAGTGAATAATGGAAAGACTAATGTATTAACTAGGAGGTACGATAATAAACATGCTGGACTAGAGGTACAACTACTCAAAGACGGGCAACTCCTAATCAATGGAAAACTTATTGAACGAGACTATGACCTTAATAGTATTAATATTGATGACTGGGAGAGAAGAGAAGACAGGTTATTGGTAGTACTAAAACAATATCAGCCCGACATGATAAAGCCATACCACGACTCCAATATTACTGGTTACTAGGGAGTGTACTACACTCATAAAATTATCTTAAGGAACTTCTACTGGAATGGATGGAAGAAAAATACTCAATACTACGTTGCAAGTTGTATCCTCTACCAAAAAGCCAAAGCTGACAGATACTCAGGATAGACACAACTTATCTCAATACCCACAGACATCAAGCTCTTTGAGGAAATCATAATGGACTTTGTCAGAGAGCTACTAGAGTCAGAAGGCTACAACACTATCTTTATTATTACTAACTGGTTTATCAAAGTATAATAGTATATACTAGCTAAGATGACTTGGACAGCCACCGATATTACATCCACTTTTATTAACGAGATATGGCGATACCATGGTTTACTCCTAGCAATTACCTCTGACTATGGACCTGAATTTGTCTCTACATGCTAGAAAGAGATCAACAACAAGCTTAATATCAAGCTCTGACTTTTTATTGCCTACCATCCCTAAATTAATGGACTCTCTGAAAGAGCTATTCAAATGTTGAAGTAATACCTTCATATCTTCTGTTACGATCGTCAAAACCATTGGACTACTTAGCTACTCCTAGCTGAGTTTGCTTACAAGTTATTACATACCTCTACCTATAATTACATACCCTTCGAAAGTCTACATGGATTCAACCCAAAGATTATTCACATTTTGGACAACCATACCTTCGTATCTCCTGTAGCAGAAGACTGGCTTAATTGAATAACTACTGTTCATAACAACATCTATAACACTCTCAAGAAAATAAATGACAAGAGGTCTTAACTTCATATTGAGAAGTCTTATTAGTTCCAAGTAGGAGACTAAGTCCTTGTTGACCGATGCAACCTTCGAGTTGTCGCTGACAATCATAGAGTACTTAACAATACGTATATTGGTTCCTGTAAGGTCAAGAGAGTTGTTAGTTGACATGCATATAAGCTTGACTTACTTTCAGATATCCGCCTATACAAAGTCATCCATACCAGCCTTCTAAAGCCATACTGAGTCTAAAATGAAGACCAAATAAACCTTGATAATGATGAACAAGAACTTTACTATGATATTGACCATGTCATTAATGATAGAAGGGTCTAAGGCCAAGTCAAGTATTGAATCTGTTAGTAAAAGTATAATAAAGATGATAATATATGAGAATTACTTGCAAACCTTCAATATAGTATTGAACTACTTAGGGAGTTCTATAAGAATAACCTATATAAGCCCAGAGACCTGAATGTCTAAAGGCTTTGAATTTATGTAAGTACTATATAAACTAGTACTTAATATAATCTAATAGTAATATGTAGAATATATTGGTCTTACTATTAGCTATTAATACAAAAGTTATTAATGAACAAGTACTATGTATTATAGTATGCTGAATTACTTAAGTATAAAAGATAACTTTACTAATCTACCAAAGAGTCAATAATACTCTTGGGTTGACTTAGTAGGCCTTTGGTATAAAGGATCTCTAAGACGAGAGGTGATGTTATAGCTAAAGGTAAAGACCTACTGAATATCAGGAAAGTACCAGCTCTATACTGTTATAAGACTTGCTAAGATATATCTGTTGCAGGCATAATCGTTCTCATGCTATAACACCATCTTGTTTAAGTGTCGTCAAAAGGTACTACCAACTATAAAGCCTACCAGTCGGAAGTTTAGCTAACCCGATACTAGTCAGGTCTATGGTAGTGGAACTTCTTCAGTTAAGAAGTAAGTAACTACTAAGATTAGCAATCTTGGTTACTAACTCTTCCGGCAGCTCCTGTTGTACTATTCGTTGTACGATAACCTTTTCTTATTTTCTTATATCATCGATCTTTGCATAGGGATCGGAGTTATGATGGTATTTTTAGATAGAGGCTTGCATTGGAGGTTTCAAGTTCTCGTATTTGTTGTTCTAGAATTTATTGTAAGGGTTGGTCAAAAAGAAAGGCTGTCACTTGGCTTTTTTTAGGGTCTGGCTTGATCCCCAGAATCCGTTCAAGCTGAATTTGTTAACAGCTTTGAAGAACTACATTTTGTATAAATAGAAGCCTGACCCACCGGAGTTAGAAGGGCAAGGACCCAGAACTCAACCCTAACAAATATAAAGCTTTCTTACTACCTTAACTACTTTATTTTCCGTGACTTATATTTAATTATATTTCACGTTGCACTTAGTTATTTAGTAAACGGCTTACCCCCAACGTACCCCGTAACACTATATTTGTTGGGTCTCGTTTCGCCACAACCTCACAAATAACCAACAATGGCATCCTACAGAGATAAGAGAAGCTTACCCTTCTAATTCCGATCTTAGAGGCAGTGAATCCGGGACATGTCAGCTTACTAATAGCACAATTCTCCTCATGGGCATGGAATTTACTTTCACAGCTTAAAGAAGATATAGCAGATGAGCTCGAAAAAACCTGAAGTGAGATAAGCTGCCTACTATAGACAGAACTACTAGTAGCAATGGACATTGACCGAAAAGAAGAATTAGAAGCTGAATTCCTAAAACAGGAATTCATCAATCTCCAACAGCAGCTCAAGCATGATGCTAACAAGTATAAGCAATGTTATGAAGTACAAATCCAAGCTGAAGCCCAAGCTTGGGAAACTAAGCTTTGGGAACAGCTAGGGAAGGAAAAAGCTAATCACGAAGCAAACAGTCTTAGCCGCCGCCGAGAAGTACTGACTCGAAATGGAGACTGCCAAACTCAAGTGGGAGGCAGATACCATGGAAAAGATACGGAACCTAGAGCAGCAGTACACCAAGGATGCCAATGCTACTATTATCAAGGCCTTAGACAAGAAAAGAGCCATGGTTCCCGCCTTAGAGTCTCAACTACAGGACGCCAGAATCCTCCTCGACAAGCAGAAGGCTGAGCAGAAGGATCTAGAAGGAAAAATTCTATCCTAAGAAGACGCTATTAGAGCTGGTCAAGGACAGGTAACAATATTAGAAGCAGAAATCACCTCTCTCAAGAACCAGAATAAAGAGTTGCAAGACAAAATAACAGCTCTTAAAGTCAAACTTCCGCCCTCCCGACCGCCAACTAGATCACCATCTCCATCACGAACAGTGACCACCGTCCTCTCCATCCAACCAGCACCATCTCCTCCTCCAAGAAAGAAAGCCAGGCACGAAACTAGACGATGGGATTCACCTGAACCCGAACCCACTGGCCAGTACATCCCATTTCGCCCGCTTCCCGACTCTAAGAACTTGGGATGGCAACCTGGACGGACTACAAGTATGGAAGTCCGAAGTAATGGACTTAGTATACCTCCGAGAGTACCGCCGAACCTTTGCTGAAGAAGATACCAAAATTCTGTATGCATCCCGATCTCTAACCAAGGAGGTAGCAGAATGGCATAGCCAAAACAAACATATGTACATGGGTCCGGGGGCTTGGAGAGATACTACATTGGAAAAATGGATGGACAATTTGGCAGAGGAATGGGAATCCACATGCAAGAGCAGTAAATGCGAGATAAACTCGATACCTACACACAGAAGGGCAAAATCATGGACTATATCAACACCATGAAGAAAAATGAAACTACCTAGCCAATTATGACGAAAAAACGTTCAAGGACAAGGTGGTCAAAGGGTTGAAAAGAAACATTGCCCAATTCCTTCCTCATGCAGCCAGGAGTACCCAATGATCACTTGATGACTGGTGCAAACGCGTAATAGCAGTTTGGCATGCGGGATGAGCGAACAACGCAAGTTGTGGGTCACAGTGGTGGTAACAAACCTAGTGGCCATTCAAAGGGGAAACAATCTTCAGAGAAGAAGAAGGACAGTGTGGAAACTACGACCTCTAAGCCCAGCCTATACCTCCCCGGCTCCTCCAGGGAACTCAGTGCCAAATGGAAGGCCGATGGGAAATGCTCTCGCTGTGGAAGAAAAGGCCACACTTTCAGCAAAATGCGTGGCTACGGAAATCGTGAAGGAGTGGAAGACGACCCAGCCAACTAATCAGTCGGGTAATAAGAGGAAGAGAGATGATGACAAGAAGGAGGACAAAAAGGAGGTAAGGAAAATTAAACAAGAAAACAAAGGAGACTCGGCTGGGATACAGGCTCGCAGCTTAGCATCACGCATCACCGCTCTCGATGAATCCGAGTCGGAAAAACTAGAAAGGCAGATCTTAGCCAACGAAGTTTCTGCCCCTCCTCCTCCCAGTTGGCCTCACTCTTCCTCCAATCCTCAAAGGACCTCTAGCAAAGAAATCAATCATTCGCAAAGCCGAGCTAAAATAGAAGGAAAAACGGTATCTCAAAATCAGTAATAATTAGAGTATAAATCGACCCAGGAGGCAGAAACGTCAATGCTCTCCA
>WHUZ01000024.1:600000-753332 GCA_015179045.1 Kalaharituber pfeilii
CCGCTCCCAAAAATAGCAATTTCTTTGTACTTTGGCTTTTTGCTGAAGTCATTCCGAGAGAGTGGCAACGTACTGTTCACATTTTTGAGAAGCACGACGCCCTCAGCGGCAATTTCCCGTGCTAGCCTGCTATGCTCATAGCCGCCGTCCACAGGGACACTCCAGTCTGCGTCAACCTGACCCCGCGGATCAGTGTAATAATTAATCACATCAATAGCATCGTAACGATCCTCGCTGCCGGCGTAAATGGGCCCTACTTCATCTCTAAGCCAGCTCGAAAAAAGAGGCTGCTTCTGAGGTGGAAGGAATGTAGGTGAATCCTGTCCGAGTTGGTACCATGCAGCGACAATCCGAAGGACCATGTCATCTAGGCGTGCGAGAGGCACTGTGCCATTGACTATTGACCTTGTAAGCTCTCCTCCGAGGAGTGATTTGCCGTCGGACCATTCTAAGCCGTCCCCTGGCATTGTCATATCCCTGAGCATAATGAGGTTAGCGCAAAGTAGAATCACTTTTTTGTGGCTGTAAAAGGAACATATTATGCACATACATTCCAGCCAAAACACTTAGCACACCAGTCCTTTGCGCAAGCCAATCACTGACGACAAACCCTTGGAATCCTAGCTCATCTTTCAATAAACCGTTCAGCAGCCAACTATTCTGGCATGCGTAACTATTATTGACCTGCACAGGCTTAATCCGTTAGCCTAGAACAACAATGCAGCTAAAAGTATGTATCGGAGACTATACGCACCTGGTTGTACGAGCACATGACCCCCGCTGCCCCCTCCCGAATAGTATCCATCCACGGCCATGCGTACGTTTCCCTCACTGCACGCCTTCCGATATTTGCACTCAGCGCCTCCTTGACTCTGTCCCATCTAGGCCTTGCTTCGTCCCCCCTGCGGAACCTCTCTTGTTCATTCCCAAGCCAATGCTTGACGACAGCCATGACACCCATGTCTTGGATTCCTCGAACAGTAAGCTGTCCTGCTACGCCTTGCAGGTACGGATCCGATCCAAAGGCTTCCCAATTACGACCTCCAAGAGGAGATCGCCCAAGTGGGCCTATGCATGGTGCAAGCAAGGCGTTGATTCCTAAGTTACGGGCTTCCCGACCGAGACTCTGACCTCGGGCGTGGATTAGACGTTTGTTGAAGGTGGCAGCAGTAGTGAGGGCTGCAGGGAAAGCGGTGATTGGATGAGCAAAGCGGATACCCAATGGTCCGTCTAAGAATTAAGCATGAGATTTCGGCCATCTGAGTCACTATATAGTGGGAAGAGTGAAAGATAGAGAGGCTGGCAGGGAAGAGAGTAAGCGGGAGAGATGCGGGTCTCTGTGGATGGGTAATTTGGGGCAGAGAGGGAAGATTCATACCTTGCAGACAGAGACTTGGGAAGCCCACACCGGTTGTTCCGGTATTCCCAACGCATGGGCCCTTTTGCTTAATCAGCAACGTTCGCTTCCCCACACAGCCCGTCCCCCATGAGACTACTCCCCATGGTCCCCTCTCCCCCCGCAGATGCCAGCACGCCCAAATCGATTACCGAAGATAACCCACTCACCATCATCCATCCAGTTCCTGTAGTCACATTGACCTTCTCCAGCAGCGACATTTTGCTCACCATCTCCGCAGCCTTCTGATACGCCTCCGCCCATGTTGGGTCACTCCCTCCCCTCGGTGGCGGATACCACCCCTCCGACGTTGCCATATTCTCCGGTTCCTTCCAGTTGCGCCAGTAATCCCCCCCGCCTTCCGTCGTCGTCACATCGTCGTCCCCGGAGTCTTGTTCCGAGGTGCAGCTGCCATTGTCGTCCCGTCGCCCCACAGTGAGACCAAGTGACAACCCGAGTGTAACCCCAAGTATGGCAATGGCGCCGGCTCCAAGTACAATTTTGCCTTTGGTGGTTTCCCAGAAGGTCCCCGCTGCCGCTGCGCTTTTGGACCCGTTCAATGCGGTGGTTTCGCCTGCTGTGGTTGCTGCAGGCTCCTCAGACATAGTGCTGTGTCTGTGATAGGTGTGAGGTCGCTTGTTGCCTATAACCTTGGTGAATCTTTGAATAAACACTTGAGCATTCCCATTTGGTTACCGCTACCAAGAAGGTTTTTGTGTGTAAGCACCAGTGCTCAAGCGGGTAGGTACCGCACGTGATGTCAACTCACTGGTTTGTCGCACCAAATAGATGAGACCGTGTTTCCTTTATCCAAAGTTGCAGTCTACCGAACAGGTACTTGCAGGATGTCCTCCTGAAACTGTGGGGACCTACTGAGAGACACAGTAGTGGAACGAAGAGTGCTTGATTTTTTCTTTGGTCGGAAATCTGCTTGGTATCCATGAATAATAGGTTGGCGATTTGACTTATACCAGTTTTGTTTAGCCTTACCTTTTTGTTGTGTGTCTGCTGTTGGCTAAGCAACACTGTTACACAAGAATAACCGTAGTCACATGATCAAATGGCATAACTTCCCGCAGGAGCCTTTGGGCCGTTTTAATTCTGTGAAAAAAAAAAAAGAAAATAGTTCGTGCCTCTTTCATTATGTCTTCTGATATGTTCTTTTCTGTCTCAAACTACCACCCTCAACTCCCGTCCTGATCACGCATCTTTCTTGACACTATAATAGACACAATTGCAATTGCCCAGTTGGTCGATCTATTCACCAATATAGCCCAACCATTTGAATTGCTGGAACGTTCAATAGCTATTGAATGAGCAGATGTTCACTCTACATCGAACCTCATTGTACCCACAACGGCATGAAGCCATAATCGCCGTGCATCCTCCAGTTTAATCCCCGTGTACCCAGTGGTTGATCTCCATGTGACCAGCGGTTAAATCCCTGTGTAGCCAGCAGTTTAGCCCCCATGTTTGCTTGCACCCCCTTCTGATCTGGAATTGTTATCTACCTCCAGCCAGGCTTCCTCCGCCGACCATGTTTACAGACCTGCTCCGTCTGAAGCTTCATGTGCACACAAGTTACAGCTCCAGTGCATCTACAAGTCATACACCCACAGAATTTTGCGCAACGCTGCCAGCAAGTGTAGTGATTTTTCTCTGCAAAGTAACATAACCCTCCGCTTTGGAATTCACACTCAGATCAGCCAGGCATTCCTCCGCTGACCATATTTAT
The DNA here is from genome assembly GCA_015179045.1 of Kalaharituber pfeilii. Taxonomy (NCBI): domain Eukaryota; kingdom Fungi; phylum Ascomycota; class Pezizomycetes; order Pezizales; family Pezizaceae; genus Kalaharituber; species Kalaharituber pfeilii. The sequence goes on from WHUZ01000024.1 coordinate 603,132, forward strand.
GGACCTGGTCCGTCTGAATCCCCATGTACCAACAAGTTTAAGCCCCCATGTACCCACCAATTGATGACAAGCATCAATGGGTATGAAAATTTGATAAATTGCCAGACAAAACGTAACTAAATACAGCAAAAAGCACATGGGAGTAGTCGATCCGCTAAGGAGTAATTTGTGCTTTTTGAGGAGCTGTTGAAGGGGCCATCGGAGAAGGAGCGAGGCACGGCTGCTGGACGCGGGATACAATTGAGAGGTGGTTCGGTGGTGGATTGAGTGGACGGGTTCAAAAGACCCAGATTTTTTTCTCCTTATGCAAACTTGCCTATACCTTGGTCGAAGTGGAACGCTGTTGTCTCTAGCGATGGAGATAACAACAAGCGCCCATGAAGAGATATAGAACTGAGAATCTCAGTTCGATTCCAAGCTGTAGAAGAGGGTTGTCCAGCATCCTGAGTAAATAAGATAGAATTTAATACTCCAGCTCCATATGGTAGTAAATTCTAGTGGAAACCAGGACAAATAGCGGGGTATTCATAGAAGGGGCAATAGAACATGCACAGCCATGGAAACTAAGTATGCAATGTCAGGCTAACTTTCGTTTCGCCAGTACAGTAAGAAAAGAGACGAGGGTAGTATATGGAATTATATGGAGGAAAGAAGTTTATTCGCTCACCCTATGGCTTGGGAGCTCTTGTTCTATCTACATACAAAAGTAAAGAAATTCTTCAGGACCATCCATACCCTTTCTTTTCCTCCACGGTTTCCCTCTGCGTCACTTTTGGTGTGAATCAAAAGTGGCCCTTTCGGACTGCAAACTTGGTGTGTACCAGAAGTGGCCTTTCTGGGTCTAGCCCTTCTTGCAGAGTTCAGAGTTAGTCTCAAACAGTATATGGCTTGGGACCCGGTGCAATATGAAATATAGCCGAATAGTCTCAGGCAGAGTGGCCGCGATAAGCGGGCCGCTGGTTACGAGACTAGGTGGGCCAGTCATTTAGCAGACCAGACATGAGAAATAGGGGCCATTGATTCATGAATAGGCGCGCTATTGACTGGGCCGGGACATATATAGGTCGAGGCTGTATGTATGTCACAGGCGTGCGAGAGGTGGGCTGTGAGCAAGCAAGCATTACCCTGAAACCCGTGCCAACCTTCAGGACGTACTTACCCTCAAGGCAGTACTAGGTTTCCGCACATTCTATGGTGTTAAGCTATACTGATGGATAACTGAACACGGCCGTCAGTACTAGTAACGAAAATTCTTGCATATATAGACCAAGGAGAAAAGGATCAAGCATGAAACAATGCAATGACCACACAAATCCTCCTCCTTCTATTTCATTGCCAGTAGAGAAGCGATTTGGAGATGTCACGTTCTCAAAGTGCAGTCTGACCGGGTCTGCATGACCAGCTGACCATGGGGAGTGCAAGGAAAGATGAATGAATGACATACATAACACATTTCATTGAAGGCTTGTAAGTACGTTAGATAACTATTTATTTCAGATAGCGAGATTTCACAGGCTATATGTAGACTCATCAATGTCAAGAGAGATAGAGAAAGAGAGGGAATTCAACATTTCGGGCAAAATGGCTTAACTAAGGAAATTGCTGCAGTACAAGCTTGTGAATTCAGAACTTAATGTAAAGAAGGGTATAATCCCGCATCAATGTCACGTTAGAGACAAACACATCAAGTACATATCCAGACACTTGCTATCTTGCATCCTTAGAATCTAACCATGCATGTATGCCAACCTGAGGTCTCAAGCTCTCCACACTCCCACCTCTGCCCCATAATCATTCAAAACTGCTATGGCCCTCTCAATCACATAAGAGAGTCTCCTCCTCCGTTTCGCATTCAGCCCAGTGCCATACTCTCCACCCTTCGCAATCACTGCAATACCCCTTTCAAGTAATATCTTTATTTCTCAATAGTGTTGATGGAGGAACTTACGGCAGCTTGCAAAACAGTCCCGTACTGCCCCGCTGTCGTATGTGCATCGGCCTCTGCATCTAGTAGCATTATGAGAACCTGCAAACCATTAGGCCGCAGCTTGCAAGGCGGCCCCATATTCTCCACCGACGATGTTGACTTCTGCTCCTGCATCCAGCAGTATTTTGACTACAGATTCGTGCCAGCTGTAGAAGACGGCAGCGACTTGCAAGGCAATCCCATACTTTCCCCTGACATCGTTGACATCTGCTCCGGCATCCAACAGCATTTTGACTACAGAGTCATGTTCCCTATAGGCAGCAGCTTGCAAGGCATTCCCATATTCTCCACTGACAATATTGACTTCTGCTCCTGCATCCACCAGCAATTTGACTACAGACTCGTCTCCCTCAAAGGCAGCAGCATGCAAGGCAGTCCTATATTTTCCACCTACAACGTTGGCTTTTGCTCCTGCATCCAATAGCAATTTGACGACAGATTCCATTCCCCTACTGGTAGCAGCTTGCAAAGCATTCCAATATTTCCCACCAACAAGGTGGACAGCTGCTCCAGCCTGTAGTAGACATTCCACAATACTGATAGTATTACCTCTGATTCGGGCTGCTGCTTGAAGAGCGAACCCAAATTTCCCTCCATGTGCATTGACTTCAGCATCATACTCTATTAGGAGCTTGACAATAGGCTTGTGGCCGTTCTGTTCTCTGGTAATACTTCCATGTCCGCCATATGCCGCTTCCTGTAGCACGCTTCCGCAATTCTGTTGCTGCATATTGACATCAATCCCTTAATCTAGTAAGAACTTGACCATAGTCTTGTGGCCATAGGCAGCGGCTACATGTAAAGGATTATTGTTATATGTGCCTTCTGGGACAGTGAGATTGCCCCACTCTGGATCAACAATTGAGCAATCTCTATTGACTCATTCATAGCAGTTTGTGCAATTGGTGTTAAGTGGTCAGAGACAGCATCTATTCTGGCACCTTCGGCCAACAAAAATTTTACCATTTCTAGCTTATTTCCCCTAACTTCCCTATGAAGTGCGTAAGACCCATCCTCATCAGGAATATTAACATTACCAACGAGGTCTAGCAGATCTTTCACTAACTGAATTGGTCCTGTCTCCGCTGCATCAGCAAGACTCACAGAACGGCGGAGCTCTTCTTAACTGAGGTTGTTGGAAAAAAGTTGTTTGTAAACCTAAAGCAGGCCAACAACTACACAGTACCGGACCATTAAAACATACCGCACTGAACTGATATTGAACTTTTCAAATACAACAGAGGTAATACGGCTTGGAAGTGGGTAATATCCTTCTCAGGAAAAATTCTGTAGTAGCCTTTTTAGAGTAGAAGGTATCCTTGCTGAACATGATTTGACATGATGTGGCCATGAAATAGCAACATAGTTGAACAACTCTCCAATGTATATGAGAGATCCGGAACAGTCGAATACCAAACAGCCCACGTAATTGGCAAAGTAGGTACTGTACGAATGAAGTCCAAATACCAAAGAGAGGACTGCGCTATCCGTGTATGTGCATTTGTCCAGTCCCACCCATTATTCCACGGCCATTCCCTTACAAGAAATTCCTGCACTGTGTAATGGATTGGCCTCACTATTGTTACGGTGTCTGCGGAAGCAGCGAAATGTAGGACAACGCTTGGAACTTGACCTTTGTATAGAGGCCTAAACGGCCTCTATATATTATAGGCCTCCAGCGCGTCGGTTATTGCATTATTCTATATAACATTTAAGTGCTAACTAATAAGCTTCTCTCTCATCACCATCATGGCATCATGGATACTATGAATGGCACCATTACCATGCGTCATCTCTCATCATGGCATCATTGATACTTTGTTCGGTCACCCTGACAACTATGTTTTTTTTTCTTTTTTTTTTATCATTACTCGCATGCCGCCCTAGGGGCTCATTATGTTTTGCTCAACTTCAAGAAGGCCACAGCAGGAATTAACCACTGTCTGAGGCATGTACTTTGTTTTGATTTCGTCAAGAGAGACAGATTTGTCTGGGTTAGTGGCAACTGCCTGTGCCATCTACAGGACTAAGGGGTCTTTTTGCTGTAATCACCCATGTCAAGGCCCATTCAGCAAGGACCCTCATTGCTGGTGTCTGCCTGAGAATTTTTCTTTTTTTTTTTTTTTTTTTTTGCTTATAATACGTCTGTATGTAGCATCGATATCTGATGGTAGACATTGTAGAGCAACCTGGATGTCAGCTATGGAAGGCTGTTCGAATAATTTATCCACTTGATGTTTCACCCATAGGAACCTAGTTGTAATAGTCTTAGCAAAAAATATCTAATTCAGCAGATAGATGTATTCAACTTATATGCTATGTGCTTTTCACACTAATGAATGTTCAATTTCTTTGCAGATTTCTTCGTTAAGTGTGCAATGATTATGCATGCGAAATTGCAACTGGTATTGCAGAAAGTAGGAAGTATCTTGACCGACCTTCTTGGCTTCCATCTTGATTCTGTCAAACCCTGAGAATGTAAAGGCATGCTTTATATCTTTCTCTGAATGGCTTGTTATACAAAGCTTGAGTTTTGTAGAACAATTCTAAAAGAGTCTTGTTAGGCCATTAAGAATCTCCTTCCTATTGTCTTGGTTGCACTCATCAAATGAATTAATAACTAAAAACACTTCCTCAAAACAAGAACTAACAAGCTCAAATTGGTACTGCAGTTGAAGCAGGGTGGGAAATTCATCATTTGAGTGATATTTAGTGTACAATGCCTGAAGTCCTTCAGGGATTGCTTTCTGAATACAACAGAGTTGTTTGAGCAACAAGAAGAGGTGAATTGGTTTCTGAGTCTCTGTAGCTCAATGAATCCAACAGGCCAGGCCGGCCGACCAGGCCGTGATCTGCATTGGACTGAAACCGCCTGGACCAGCCTGGACTGGCCTGGTTGGCCTGATTCATGTGGGTCAGGTCAACCAGGCCAGTCCAGGCCAACCAGGCCGGTCCAGGCCAACCAGGCCAACCAGGCCAGTCCAGGCCAACCAGGCCGGTCCAGGCCAACCAGGCCAACCAGGCCAGTCCAGGCCAACCAGGCCAGTCCAGGCCATTCAGGCCAACCAGGCCGGTCCAGGCCATTCAGGCAGGTTCAGGCCAACCAGGCCGGTCCAGGCCATTCAGGCAGGTTCAAGCCAATTAAATGAATCACTCCACAGCTATCCAGGTGAATTGAGGCCATCGTTTACTAGATTGTTTGAGTATTTAAATGAGTAGAATCTCCCGTATATCTAGAATTTTAAACAGCAGCGGTCTATGACTTTCGCCAAGTATGTATCACACTTTATATTCAAGTATATATACTAAGAAATATTTTAGAGATGATGGACCTTTTTTTTTTTTTTTATCATTACTCGCATTCCGCCCTGAGGGCTATGGCGAGATATGATGGACCTTCCAGATAATACAACAGACGGGACTCAATTCTTCGATGATGATACCTAATACGCAACTGTCAATTACTAATAGTGGAAATATCCAGGACTATTAAAATCTAATTCACCTGACACCACCCAATACGTACACCATTTCACGTCAGCAAATAAGGGGGGTCGGATCCCATGTGGGGTGGTCCCACTTCCAGCAGAGCACGGTGTGAGAGTGTCGTCATTTCACCACATCGCTGGAATTATCGTACTATCAGCCACTACCCTCTCGTACCCAATTCTGAACCTGTCGTACCCACTAGTTCTAGCTATGATATGATACCATAGATTACTCCCACTACCTCATTAATAATCATGAAGGCATCCCGAAATGGCCTGATTGGCCTGATTGTTTCAGGCCGCCTGGGCCGGTCCAGGGAAGAAGAAGAGGAAGAAGAAGAGAAAGAAGAAGAAGAAGAAGAAGAGGAAGAAGAAGAGAAAGAAGAAGAAGAAGAAGAAGAGAAAGAAGAAGAGAAAGAGCAAGATGAGGAAGAAGAAGAGGAAGAAGAAGAGGAAGAAGAAGAGGAAGAAGAAGAGGAAGAAGAAGAGGAAGAAGAAGAGAAAGAAGAAGAAGAAGAAGAAGAGGAAGAAGAAGAGAAAGAGCAAGATGAGGAAGAAGAAGAGGAAGAAGAAGAGGAAGAAGAAGAGGAAGAAGAAGAGGAAGAAGAAGAGGAAGAAGAAGAGGAAGAAGAAGAGGAAGAAGAAGAGAAAGAGCAAAATGAAGAAGAAGAGGAAGAAGAAGAGGAAGAAGAAGAGAAAGAGCAAAATGAGGAAGAAGAAGAGGAAGAAGAAGAGGAAGAAGAAGAGGAAGAAGAAGAGAAAGAGCAAAATGAGGAAGAAGAAGAGGCCGCCTCCGCCTCCGCCTCCTCCAGGTGGTTTACCCGGTTTCAATGGTCCCCCTCCCCCTCATGTTTGAGATGTGCGGATTTCCCCCAACATCGAACTATCTGTTCTTGGGAGACTATGTTGATCGAGGAAAGCAAAGTCTTGAAACAATTCTGTTGCTTTTGTGCTACAAACTCAGATAAGGAAGAAGAGGAAGAAGAAGAGGAAGAAGAAGAGGAAGAAGAAGAAGAGAAAGAGCAAAATGAAGAAGAAGAAGAGGAAGAAGAAGAGAAAGAGCAAAATGAGGAAGAAGAAGAGGAGGAAGAAGAAGAGGGGGGCGGGAGGGGGACCATTGAAGCCGGGTAAACCACCTGGAGGAGGCGGAGGCGGAGGCGGCCTCTTCTTCTTCCTCATTTTGCTCTTTCTCTTCTTCTTCTTCCTCCTCTTCTTCTTCATTTTGCTCTTTCTCTTCTTCTCTCGGGAATTTTGATAATCACAGCCTACATATGAGCTCTGAGAACAGAGTATACAGTACCTACAAACACTTCTTCTTCATCTTTCAAGAAACATGAGAATGGTGTGCTAATAAGAGATTAAGTCTACGGCTTTTACGACGAATGTATGTGCGATTTGCCGAAGGACGCACAAGTGACGACACATGCGCTGGAGAATGGGGACGTCGTGATCTTTGCGACTGATGGGGTCTGGGATAATCGGTGTCAATTGGAACTCGATCAACATAGTCACTCAAATTCCCAGAAAACTTTTTTTCTTATTGCGAGGGAATCACGAGTGTGCTAATGTTACCAGAGGTAAATTTGAACTTTCAAGAAACATGAGAATGGTGTGCTAATAAGAGATTAAGTCTACTAGCTACCCAGCATCTCCTGAGCGTCTATCGTACCGCTCGTCAAGCGCATGCGATGCCCTTCGGGAACTCACCCTTTCTCCGTGTTCACCGTCGCGAGGAGCACAGCGGCTCCGCGAAGATGCCGACTCCAAGCATCCACGGCCATTGCTCAACGGGCGGGACGCCAGGAGGAGTGCCCCGACCAGTGTCGGGGCAGCTAGAAGCCACCGGCACCGCGAGCACCCGTCCCTGCCTTGTCAGCGCTATCAGCATCGCCAGCCCCGGACCCGAATACGCCGGCGCCCCAGGGCCAGCCGTCGCGAAACCCAAGCTTAAGCCGTGGCTAATCGATTTACCGACCGAAATCCTGCTCCTCATCGGCGACTTACTGCCAGACCTGCACACCCTCAGCTGTCTTGCCCGGACGCACCGACGGCTTACCGACGTCTTCTCGACGATTCTCTTCAGCAAAGCTCTCAAGGGGCAAGATGGCCTCAGCGGCCAGTATCTGCTCTGCCTGGCGGCCCAACTCGGCAACTGCCCGCTAATGCTACTCCTGCTGGACAGGTACCAAATCGATGTAGATGCGGTGAGCATCTATAGGCAACGTACCGCGCTTCACAGCGCATCTGAATACGGGCAACTGTCCACAGCAAAGCTTCTGCTACAGCGAGGCGCCAGCCCAGACGCCCAAGATTTCGAAGGCACGACTCCTCTTCATCTGGCAACCGGAAAAAGATCGAAGGCCTTGATTATTCTACTCATTGAGAATGGTGCTAACACAGAGTTGGAGAACCATGCTCGTCACACACCACTCCACTATGCCACCAAACTCAACGATCCTGCTATTCTACAGCTCTTGTTGGTCATGGGGTCCAATCCGAACCGAATAATGGGTGAAGGTTCTAAGCCACCAGTAGAGGAAAACATCTACTATCAATATGCGCCCGTCAAGTACACTGCCCTCCATATAGCTGTTACATCCGTTGATCATCCAGAAGCCGTGATCCGAGAGCTCGTCGAATCTGGAAGCTAGAAATCCCTTCCTTACCCCGCTAGGCATAGTGGCACGCAGACTCTTAGAAAACCGAGCTCTGTGGATCAAATCCACCAATCCAATATGGCATAAACTCTTGCAGTTGTTTGAACTTCTGTTAGAGTTTGATGCAGATTTTGAATCTGCGATGGAATCAGTCGATGCAGATACGTGCAATGACCTTTTCCCATGGCTGCGACAAGCTGCAATATCCAAATTTCATAAAGACCTACAGGCAGTCTATGACCGCGTTAGAGGTAGACACCCCTGTCCAACCCGGTGTTTTTAGGCCTTCAGTTCCGAGGTGCAGAGCGCTAACATCAGGTTTCGCCCAATTCAAAGCGAAAGGAGCAATAACCCGTATCCTTTTTCCTACCCCGCAATCTACCATATTTATCATTGTAGAGCTTATACCAGAACATCTACCGGATGATACAGCTTTGTAAACCGAGTGTCAGGCATAAAGACCTTACAATCAACAATGACACACACTTCCTTAGTAATCCCACGAATATGGTTCCGGCACCGCGTTATTGAAAGCCTCTACGACACGGACATGCGCAAATTCTTCTGGCTGATGTCCCATTCAGAGCCTGTATATGCAGTAGATGAGAAGAGTGCACAGTATGGCAAGTGACACTTACTGCAGTGCGCCAGTGGAGAAGAAGGACCATGGCCGAACTTACCTCTGTGACAAAAGTTGCCGAACGGTTATTGCGATAGCGCACCGCAGATGCAGGGAGTTATATCAATGGAAAATATTCTTGGGAACCCAGTATAACCCATGGTATCCAAGCTGGGCGCTACGTCAATATTCAAGGCATGGCCCAGGCGAGGTAGTACTTTTCAAGCCAAAAGCAGCTTAACTACAAAAATTTGGGTGATAAGCGTCCAGGGCATTATTTTTCTTTCCTCGGACCATCACCCTAGATGTTTGATAATGCCCCGCAGATGCGCGTGAGCCCAGATTAGATAGCTAGACTAGAATGAGATGACCGGTTGATCATATGATTGAATTCGTTAGTTCCTGAACAATAAATTGCTCCAACCTTTGTTGCCGGTGTCCAGCTGCTAAGTACGCTGTAGCAGTTATTATGTCGCACCTAGTCACCTGTGCTTGAAGAGCTAATAGTTTGCATGTCATGTCTTGTTCTCCTTCTGTAGTCAAGCGCAACGCTGAATTTCGCGTCGCCGTATGTGTATCGATCTGTACATAGTACCAAATTTTTGCAGGTCTTAGTGATCGTTTCAATTTATTTAGTAACCAGTCGTAGACGCATGTTGTAGATTAAACAGCTCTAAGGCCAATACTCCATAGTTGCCGTAATATCTGGGTTGCGATGCCTGAAATGAAAATGTCTTGGTAACGCTACTTGTGCAGTAACCCGACAGCTAAGATGGCTATCAGGGCTAATAACTTAGAAACGCAGATGATTATCACCAATCATCAGTATTAATTATTCTACGGCTTTTACGACGAATGTATGTGCGATTTGCCGAAGGACGCACAAGTGACGACACATGCGCTGGAGAATGGGGACGTCGTGATCTTTGCGACTGATGGGGTCTGGGATAATCGGTGTAATGTCAAAATTTGGAAAGGTTTCATCGACACATTTAACACACTACCTATTGCGGCAATTGTTGCAGGAAAGATTTTCTGTGTCCATGGCGGGCTCTCTCCCAATCTACAACATATGATATTAATAGATAATGCTTCCATTTCTCCATTGATTCCTCTAGTCTATTAAAGAAATCTGTATATCGCTTCCCAATCTGTGGAAAAATCAGAATTGTGCAATACATACCAACCAATAGTGGATGGCTAGTGTACTTATGAGGTATAAACTCCAACAATGAGAGGACAATTCTGGGCTATGCTGAATGATTATTCCCAGGGTCCTCAAAAAGCTGTCAGCAACCTCTAAAAATCCCTTGACTTTTGTTGCATATTTCCGCATGAATGCACGAAATGCTTTTCTCTGTGCTTCAATAAGTGTGTCCTGGTATTTTGAGAGTTGTTCTCGGAAAATTTCATCACCAGCCAAAAAGGATTTAGAGGTGCAATACATGGGACTGCCAAGTTGCTTGTGGGGGCATAGCTGGCAGCAGCGAGCAGAATCATCGTCCACCTTTGTACATGTAGAAGTACTATTATTTGGTTCAAGGTGTTGCAAGGTGGAATGAGAGTTGGAGAAAGCACTATTTGGTCCAATACTAACATAATCAACGAAGGGAGGATTTGCACTGGATGGTGTGGTGGTACTTCATAACAGTTGGTTATCAGTAGCTCTAAGCGTAGTGAATTCAAGCAGACACCAGCATGACTCACACAGTGGTTTGGGGAAGGCTGCTAGTAGATGGGACCTGAAGGGAACTCGAGTCCGGTTCAACTATAGAAGCTGTAAGTGGAGGTGGCTGCTGGGGTTCGGGGGTCTTAGAGCGTCCACTGAAAATGCCCTTGACTTTATTCTTGATCTGTCTTATCACAGTAGGCTCGCGCGGAGCATTATTATTGCAGAGCAAGGACTGACTCGAAGTTTGTGGCGCGAAACTCTCTAGCTAGCTATATATAATTGCACTCCTGCTTGATCATCAATGATCACGAATCACGGTTTTTGCTTTGTGGGTCCACCGACCAAACAAGCAACAGTCGAGCCCTCTACAACAGACACATGCCGGTATATACTTTGGCTTCCAGATTCTACATCTTGCTTCCTTCCTTTCTTTCTTTCTTTTATCTCAGGTCGTAACATTTCCTCTTTTGGTCTGCATTTTAATTGGGTTCTACGCTTTATATCCGCCGTTAGTGCTTGTTCATTGCAGTTTCCATTCGGTTGGATCCTTTTTTTTTTTTCCCCTGAGGTTTGCATTGTACCAAAATATGCATGAAGAACATAAGGGCAAAAAAGTTAATATCCATGTTTTTCTGCTTAGTTCCTCACTACAGTCGAGGCCTGAGTGTCCTCTATGGAAAAGTATGTTATTTTTAGGAATAGGGTTTTGCGAACTAGAAAAAAGAAGTCATAGGATGTAGCACTCAAGTAAATGATGACGAGTCGTTAGCATTTGTTGATGAATCCCAATGTTTGAGTCCAATTTTGCGTGAGCTCCAGTTGTCATGATCTGGAAACAGGGTAGCCAGGTATGTATGTTGACTGCTTACTTATGTTTTATGAATGTACATAAGTATATCCCTCATTGAGTGGAAGGTGTTTTTACTATCAGGGTAACAACCTTGTTGGTTTGTCGGAACTGAACTCACCCCTGATTGCAAGTACCTTGGCGTTTAGCTTTCCCAAGCACGGCATCTAAGTACTAGATAGTTCATTTCCCTACAATCACCGCAACACCAACAACAATTCTGTATACCACTGACCTTTTTCCCTCTCCTCACTCGCAAAACTCACAAACTCACCCCTTGCCTACGCTGCTCTGTCACCGCTCACCTGCGGTATCCTACACCAAACCAACCCCATCAATCACAAACCCCGCAAACACCCCACTCCACCTCCAAAAGATGCCCGCTAAACAAGCCAAAGGCGAGTACATCGAGACGGTGAGTCCCGCTGAGCCGACTGGCTGCCACACAACTCGGTGAGTTTTCACAAAAAAAAAAAAAAAGGAAGCAAAACAGTTACCAACTACGATACAATGCTTTCTGTTTCTTTTCAGTGAACAAGGGAAGCTAACTGGGAAGATGGGGGCTGGTAGGATACCGGGAATAAGGTGTCTCGGAAATCGAATATTGTCGGTAGTCAGAATATCATTCTTGGGGGAGAGTATGTAACCGTGCTCCATGCCCATGTTCTATCTCCCACAGCACTTCTCTTTCTAACCGCCCATCCTAGACCATAATCCAAGCTGAATGCACCATCCGCGGCGACCTACGCCGTACCATCCCCTCCAGCTCCTCCTCCAGCTCGAGCACCAATCCCGGCAGCACGTCCTCCTCTTCCTCCCACAGCAACGTCGCCATCGCCATTGGCCGCTACTGCTTCTTCTCTCGTTCGTGCGTTATCCGTCCACCGTGCAAGACCCTCAAGGGCCAGTTCAGCTACTATCCGATGAAGCTGGGCGACCATGTGTTTGTTGGTGAGGGGAGTGTCGTAGAGGCGGCGGTCGTGGGGAGTTGGGTGAAGATTGGGAAGGATTGTGTCATTGTAAGTTTTGCTGCTGCATAGGGGCCGGTGAAGGGGGCTAAAGATGGGCACTTGGTAGGGGAAATTTGCAATCATAAAGGACTGCGTCAAGATCGAGGACGGTACTGTCATTGCGCCGAATACGGTCATCCCGAGCTTCTCGCTTGTGCGCGGACGGCCGGGTGTTGTGGTTGAGGAGCTGCCAGAGACGGCGCCTGAGGGGCTGGATTGTAAGTTTCTATTATTTTCCCATTCCCTGAGCTGTCTTGACTCTACCTCTTCTCCTGAGGGCCAGTGTAATGGATGGATGAATAACAAATGCTGACTTTGCGGGGGGGTATAGTAAAGCAGCTCTACCGTATGATATGATTACCTTTTTTTTTTATCTTTTTGACTATTCCTTAGCTACACATCTTACTTTGTGCGTTCACAAAAAGATATGAGTACAGCCGCTACGGTACTGGCTTGGGGTTTGACCTTTCTTACCATCAAAGTGCTGGAGAATGTAATGCTAGTTGTTGTGAATAAATGATTAATACGTCGTTTGATACCTACACATTTAATGTCCCATGTTACCTTGGTGCGAGAACCGCCGCTACCCTGGTACTTTCCCTCCATTCCAAAGCTCTCCCTACTTACTTCAAGTAAGCTCTTCCTCTTGTCATTGATTTGGGCGCCTAATGTATTTTTTCTGCAAGTATCATGAAATTGAATGAGACGCGGTACATCAAGTATTATATTATAACACGAAGGATATCACCTTAGCAGTACTTATCAAATACAGTACACCACAAGCCCGAACATTGCTCCACTTAAGACATGTGATCTTACAGCCGGGAGCATTAGTACCGATGCGATGAACGCAAATCTAAACTCCCCGTCACGATGCCTCCTAAGGATAAAAAGGGCTGTCAGCCCGCCCCTTCAGCTGCTCTACAGCGCTACGGGTACCAGCACGTATTTCTTGGCCACAATTCGGCTTTACTCCTGAGCCGCTGCACTCATCCCCAATACACCTCATTCGTTCATCCTTTTCCACAATCGCTATGTAATACGTATACCCCATTACCTCTCTACATTGCCCTTTGTCACAACTCCATCAAAAGCAAAGCCAGGAGAGAGCTGTGAGTGTAAACGACAGGTCTTGAATTAAAGATTGCAAGTTTTCGCAAAGGAAACTCTGGATAAACACTGGGACTAGCCGAAGTTATCCTTCTGGAGCAGAGGGTTATGGGTATGAGGATCACAAGCCTACAGATGAACAAAAAAGGACACAGAGAAAAAGCAGCTCCCAGCAGCTGTAGGGGGAGGTGATGTGGTAGTTGGGTTTGGGCCCGAATATTTGAGACTTTAGAGGTGTGGGGAAATGTCAATTCGGTTTATGATGAAGATTATGAGGTTTTGAAAATTGTTTCTGGAAAGTGTTATGTAAGGAGTGAAAGACTAGAATAGATGAGAGGTTGGAGATTTGAATGATTTCTAATATTATCATGATAACCTTCTTGATGACAATTCGAATGTCCTCCATCTCCCTACTACAATCCCTGTTTCACCGCAGTCCAACGTGAAACTGACCAAATGTCACACAATCTATATCCTTCCTCTGTATTTGGCCGCACGCCCTGAAGTCACCGGAGGTGAAATTGTCTTTTGTAAACCCCGTTGGGTAGCTATCACGAGGTGATAGAGTTGGCCTAGAAAAGGGAATGGCTCTATTACATAAACATGGAAAGGACTGTTTGTTTCATGAAGGAGCTACAGTGACAGGAGGAGATTGAGGACGGATTTAGTAGTGCGCAACTAAGAGAGAGATTACTGGAAGGTACAGAACATTTTCTCGCTTTGTGGCTGGCTTGTCCATGACACTAAGGAATATTTCATGTTTAGATATTCACCGCCGTTGGTAATGTGTCCAAACTCCTGCGGTCAACGTTTTCTTTTTCTCGCAGCTGGCGCTCATATTTCCCAAGGTCGATGCCTCCAGCTGACTATATCTGTATCCCTTGGATGCAAACAGTTGCCCCATCAGCCTGCATGTCTGTGATATATCCGAGCACATTGACCCAGTCCCCAATTTGCAGTTCTCCAATGGGTATCTGCTCCACAACTATTGCAATGTCCACGGTTGCTGTCTTTGTCTTCCTAGGTAAAGAGGAAGAGAGGGAGGAGGAGGAGGAGGAGGATGGGCTTTTATACATTGTTGTATGCGTTACGATAAGAGTGGATGAGGCCGAATGGTACGCCTTGATGCTGGCACATGATTTCGTGTGAGTGACGCGAACTCGTGTAGTGCAAAATGGGGGATACCTGCCATCCCAAAAACCGGACTTTTGAGCGCAGGGGGAATTGCGCCAGGTTTTCCAGAAGAGTCAGAGATGCCGGGTTTGGCCCCAAGCTCATCTTGACATAGAGTGAAGGCGAACTGACGTTGCAGGAGGGTGTAATCTGTGCGTGCAGTTGGGCGCAGTAGAAGTAATCTAGCCTGCGAGGTGAAGCTGCAGTATATACGTATGCTAGGCAGAAAAGGTAAAGAAACTTGCGCATAAGATACGAGACGAGACGCAGGAGGAATTGCAGACATAAGTACATAGATCTGATGGCTGTAGTCACTGAGCAGTCCGCATTCAACGCTCCTCCCCCGGACGGATGGTAGTCTGGTATTCTCACATCGCGTTTCACATAGGTATGCTGCGCGCACGCCGAAGCCTATCTGCAAGCCGCACAGGATGTGCTACCGACATCGCACTTCAGGCCATCGTCGCTCTGCCCCACGTATTTAGCATCAATAGACGCCTTTCCTAAATCCCACTCCTTGTAGGCTATGACACCGACGGCGGCGGCTGAGAGCCTGCTAGTACCTATGATATCTGCTTACACAGCGCCTTGACAGAAGCTTGATAGAAAGCTAGTCTGGTTGATAGACTCAAGCACAGCAACCCAAATCAGTTTTAAGGGTCCCTGCCAAGGCCTGGTCGCCTTCGACTTCCTTTAGAAGTAACTCTAAATGGGCCCACTCGTGAGTATAGCTGTCTCGTAACGCATAATTGATTACTGCTAGTGTCGTCCCGTAGGTATTCTTGTTTGTCTCTCACCCAGTTCCCTACTTTACACCTCCAACATCCAGCTCAAGGGATTCCCACACAGTCGCTTGCCCCCCAGAACGTTCTGCACAACACACCCGTACATACATACAGCCCCAGTATCACCCCCGTCCAAAACTGAGCCGCGAAACAGGAGTCTAGTGAACCTAGTTCCTGGCAGAAACCCTGGGTACCTAATTTGTACTCTCTTAATGTGCTGAATGAGAATAATGCTTTGGATGAGAGGTAAAGTAACTCGACACTAGTACGTAGTGGTGAGCCTGAATTCGAAGTTTGTCCAATGATGTAGCATGAAAGAGGAGAATTAAAGAACATAAAGGAAAGCCAGTGTAGTATATTTAGATGAGCAGATTTAAAGTGAAGGGAGGTGCTTGGGACAGTGAAGCTGTACCACTATGGAGACCTGGAGTCAATCCTGCGGGGACCGAAGGCTGAGAGATATAGATTCACCCTATCTCCCAATTTGTACTCGAAGCCACCCACTCAGTACAAAATTCGACAATTTCTCGTATTAGACCAACAATGTACGAAATGACCCGCCCCGTTTTTCCTGCATTCTAAAATAATACAAACAAATAAGAAGGTGCATGGACAGGGTTGGGATCGCACAAAGCTAAGTTTTTAGATACGTGAAGAGCTGATATCGAGCGGAGCAATTTTATTGTAAGGGGAAGTGGGCCCTCTAGGCCATGCATGTATACTACTAGTCACACTTGGATCATGAAAATAAGCTTCATATGATCAATATGCCTTGTACCGCACTTTGGGTTACAAGCCGAGAATATGCGCGACTCTCAAGATACCGCCCTGGTTCGCGGAATAAAAAATCCCAGGTAATCATTATTTCGAGCCGAGTGTTGCAATACCCAGAGAAGTTCCATATCCCTTTCTTGTTCACCATATACAGCATTACGTTTTGTTCTGTGAACAGTTACTGCCCAAGGCGATGGTAGTTGAGGGGGATGTGTATACATTTACGTGGGGGATGAAGAGGTGGATAAGGGATTGTAAAACAGAATCATTATTTCGCATGGGTGAGGGCGGGGAGAAGGCATACGAGGAGAGGAGTGAGAGGATGTATGACAGTAGGAGTTACCAATGAATGCAAGCCAGCCCCAAGCAGGTAACCGTATGCCCAATGCTGTTACCCTGAACCTGCTTACCTCCCGTATCTACAGCAATATTACCTCCTTTGAGTCTACTGTCTTCTCTCCCTTAGAACTTCTATTCTACATGCTGCTGTTTCCTCTCTTGTCCCTCTAATCTTTCTTGAACCCTTTTGCGCTTTCTTATACTAGCGCTCTATATACTTCGGCTTATGCGTACTATCCTACTCATAATCTCTTCTTCTACACTCACTACATATGAATTACTGACTACTCATACTTTTTTGCACGGATTGTATATAGTCAGCCTCTGTGGGAATGTGGTAAAATTCTAGTTATAAAGGAAGAAAAGGTTCGGGTGACTATGAAAACTAAAAAATTAATACTATATTCTCATCTAAAAATCGTATGATCCCCCCCCCCCCTACACACACACATACACGCCACTCTCCAACTTCCCCGCAGTGAATTCCCCCACTCTGGGCATCCAGCAATAAAAACACCCCGGGGGCGAACACTCTCTCCGGTGAATTGTAAATAGTTATACTGAGTATTTCGGGTATACACGAATTATGAGAAGTGGAACAACTATGCAGAATGAAAGCATGAATAACTTGAATAAACGAACAAACAAACTATCTGAAAAACATAAATAATAGCATCATAACAAAAGCCTATAGAAAACCTTTTCTAATCCATGGTGATCATCTGGCACTAATTTGTTAACTTCAGAGCAGCCTGACATCTTTCCACACCCTTCATACTCCAAACAGTATCTGGATGATCGGTGCCCAGTGCCTTTTCCCTTCCTGCTAAAGCCCGCTGATATAGCTCCAGTGCCTGACTATATTTCTCTTGATTTTCATATAGTACTGCCATGTTGTGGACAGTATCAAGGGTGCTTGGATGGTCAGCACCCAGTGATTCTTCCTTTCCTGCTAATGCCCGCTGATACAGCTCCAGTGCCTGACTATATTTCCCTTGCTCTTCATATACATTTGCCATATTGTTGACAGTCCGAAGGGTGCTTGGGTGGTCAGCACCCAGTGATTCTTCCTTTCCCGCTAATGCCCGCTGGTACAGTTCCAGTGCCTGGCTATATTTCCCTTGCTTTTCATATACTATCGCCATGTTGTTGACAGTACTAAGGGTGCTTGGATGGTCGACACCCAGTGATTTTTCACGCCCTGCTAATGCCCGCTGATACAGCTCTAGTGCCTGGCTATAGTTCCCTTGCTGCATATATACAGTTGCCACGTTGCTGACAGTTTGAAGGGTGCTTGGATGGTCAACACCCAGTGATTTTTCACGCCCTGCTAATGCCCGCTGATACAGCTCTAGTGCCTGGCTATATTTCCCTTGCTGCATATATACAGTTGCCACGTTGCTGACAGTTTGAAGGGTGCTTTGATGGTCAACACCCAGTGATTTTTCATACCCTGCTAATGCCCGCTGATACAGCTCCAGTGCATGGCTATATTTCCCTTGCTCTTCATATACTCCTGCCATGTTGTTCACAGTTTCAAGAGTGATTTGATGGTCAAAACCCAGTGATTTTTCATACCCTGCTAATACCCTCTGATACAGTTCCAGTGCCTGGCTATATTTCCCTTGCTTTTCATATACTATCGCCATGTTGTTGACAGTACTAAGGGTGCTTGGATGGTCGACACCCAGTGATTTTTCACACCCTGCTAATGCCCGCTGATACAGCTCCAGTGCCTGGCTATATTTCCCTTGCTCTGCATATACTCCTGCTATGTTGTGGACAGTATCAAGGGTCCTTGGATGGTCAACACCCAGTGATTTTTCACGCCCTGCTAATGCCCGCTGATACAGTTCCAGTGCCTGGCTATATTTCCCTTGCTTTTCATATACTATCGCCATGTTGTTGACAGTACTAAGGGTGCTTGGCAGTGATTTTTCATACCCTGCTAATGCCCGCTGATACAGCTCCAGTGCCTGGCTATATTTCCCTTGCTCTTCATATACTCCTGCCATGTTGTAGATAGTATCAAGGGTGCTTGGATGGTCGGTACCCAACTTCTCCCTTGTGGCCAATATAACCTTACACATTTCTTCTGCCTTTCTATAATGACCATGGTCTTGGTAGACCTTGCGGAGAGTATCCAAGGCTGCCAGTGACTCCTCCTTTTCCAATGGTAGAATCTTCATTTGCCTTTCTGCAGCAAAAACATGTGGCAAGTTTCGCCGCTCGAAGATCCAGTCACTGACCTCACGTTCTCTGTCTTCAGGAACAGCGATTCCAGATGTGACCATAAGAAAAGCCTTAATAGCTATTTTTTGATATTCGTCAGGCTCCATCTCCAGTTTCCATCGAATACAAAGGTGAACTAGTGGGTGGATATTGAAACTATCATATTTCTCCGTCCGCTTAGCGATTGAGTATGAGAATAGCAGGTGGATTGAGTCTGCTAGGCTTGTATCTATAGTGATATGTAAGTACAAATTTTACATTCTGTAATAATACTAGTCAAGTAGGAAAAATGATTATCTACCATTTATTGCTAATTTCATTCCTCGCCTCAAAAACTCCTCGCATATGTCATTATTGTCAAGAAATGCACATAATGATAACAGCTCTGCAGCTTTCGGATTTTCGTTCTTGATTGCATTGAATGACAACTCCCATGTAGCGAAGACAGATCTATCATCCTTTCCTACTTTCCATTTCCTGCTCAAAAGGCGATTGGCATTTATCTCATACTCTCTGAGATAATGACTGAATAAACATTGCTGAATGTTGATATATGCTCCAGCCTGAGCTATGGCAAGGGGAAGGTATCCAAGTTTTTCCACAATTGTTACTGCTGCTGCTTCCTCAAATTTGCACTCTATATTTGGATTAATTAGTGAACTATGTTAAGAATGTTATGCACTTACCCTCAGGAGCGAGCCTTCCCAAATCTAATCTTGCACTGGTCAAAAGTAACTTTTCTGCTTCAAGATTCTGCATTTGATGGACCTCTAAGCCCCTTCGGCCCTGTGTACTCCCGCGTCTCCTGCTAGTAATAATTACAGTCCCAAAGTCACATGATGGAATGTAATCATTTATGTCGAAAGATTCTAGGTCATCCAGATTGTCGAATACAAGTAGCCATTTGTCGTTCTGTTTGGCAGTTAACCATTTCTTCACAGCTTTGATAACATGTTGCTCTTCTTCTGGTTTTTCTGTGCTGAAAAGTCCCACCGAGTCGAGCGTGCCTGCCATACCAAGGAGACTACCAATATGTTTGTAATCCGGCTCATCTAAGAGTGTGGCATGATACTCAATTAATTGCTCCATAATTTGAATAAAACTAGTTTTTGTTGTCTGTTCGCTAGATGCATTGATCCAAAACACCGATGAGTAGTCTTTGTGATGGCGATAAACATACTCCAATGCAATCTGGGTCTTCCCCATACCCCCCATACCATGAAGTACTACTTGAGTAATATTCATTGCAGCCCTGCCTTCATCTATCTCATGTGCTAGCTGCTCAAGAAGACATTCCCTTTCAACAAAATCTGGATTCCGCCGAACATCGGAAATATTGAATGGAATATTGAAAGATAAACAAAGCCTTGTCTTCGGTACAGTTTGAGACTGGGGCACACTGACAGGAGTGGAATCGGGTGGTAATACATTGAAGAGGCCATCTATATACTCCTTCAGCTGGCCTACCAGTTCGTTACAATTTGCCTTGTCCATGCCAGCCCAACGCAGCTTGCGATATATAGACAGAGACTGCTGTACTTTCTGCGCAATGCTACTTAGGGAGGCAATCTCTTCTTGTAGGCCTGGAAGCACTTGGGTACTGGTGAGGGTCTTTGGGTTTTCCAAAAGACAGAGGTCACTATGGCTTAGAGTAGGCATTGAAGGCTGTGTAACCCGACTAGCATTTGCTGGATTTGGAGATTTGGAACGGGACCTAGGGAATAGTTTGCCAACTCCAAGACGGTCACGTATTCTCTTCTTCGTTTCAGGTTCGATTTGATATTTTGATTGTAACTCGGCAATCTTGGTAAACACATAAACAATTCTCGCTAGGCCAGCTGCCGCATATCTGTACCGCTCGTCATTAGGATCAAGAAGTTGCAGTTGCTTTCCAGAGGTGTTGCCAGCATCTAGTCCCCAAGCTTGCTCCCACCGCTTCAGCCGAAGCCCTTCTGTCCGGAGACTGTGTAATATGGAGTCATGCGTGTAGCCAGCTTC
This sequence comes from Kalaharituber pfeilii, assembly GCA_015179045.1. NCBI lineage: Eukaryota > Fungi > Ascomycota > Pezizomycetes > Pezizales > Pezizaceae > Kalaharituber > Kalaharituber pfeilii. The sequence continues at coordinate 623,823 of WHUZ01000024.1, forward strand.
TTTCACTCCAGAATAAATATTGGCACAATCTCGAGCGACTTGCGCCAGTTGTAGCGTCAGTCCGGCCAGTCCGGCAGCTGAGGCTGCTAATTCCATGTTGTAGGAGATTAAACAAGCTAAAAAGTTACACATAATGGTCAGCCTCGTGATGGTTGAGGAGGAATCAGGGTTTGTTACTTGATCTGTCAGAATTGAAAGCAGCTCTGCTTATCGCGAGCTCAAGCAGGTCGGCGGCTAGTCTGAAGCTTTCTACTTCCACTTGAAATTGGAAACTTGGGATTTTCAACTACGCTTGGGGGCTGTAATTTGGATATCGCGACAGCAAACTTGTGGATGGAATATGTGATGGAAACGTTAAATTACCGCCCATGAGCTTGCAGATTTCCTCTCCCAGGTTGTGCAAGCAAATATTACTTAAATTGACTTCGTGCGGGGCCGCACTGGATTGGGTTGCAGCGTACAGCTGCTCTGCAGAATAATACAAAAATGAACAAGTGCAACCTGTGGAGGCTGTGCGGTGGGATATAAGTGGCAGCCCTCTGGGTATCATGCCCACAAGCAACCATACGTGGAGAGCTATGCTAGTCACCTCTGGCCTGACCCGTCGTGACTGACTGAGCCTCAGGTGCTCGTGCCCCACCACGACGCCGTGCCTAACGCAGCGTCCCAGCATCATCCTGGCGTCCATGCCGTTCTGCAGAGCCTCGATGCCCTCCACTCACTGCTTCACGGGTTCAAGGAAACAGAAAACGGAAAGGATGTAGAGCTAGACATCGTTGCCGTGATAGCTGTAAGTTGATTAGAAAGAATGGCATACCCAATGGAAGACTCCCTACTCCCGGAGGCACTCTCTCAGAACAGTCTTATGTATGACCTTACAGAGATCCTACGTCAAGTCAGCTGGAGAAACAATGAGCCGGGAAAATACTCGTAGGAAAGAAGCGGAAGCAGCGAGGGGATTTTAGACTTTGACGACATGTGAGACTATGCCAACCGAGCCGGCAACTCCGACCTTTACACGTATATGTGAGAGTACCGGCGGCGCTGCAGCCAATGAAGCCACCGACACTCACCACTTCAATTGTGGTCCATTACTCAACTCCATCGAACCAACACGGCGCGATATGACATGACACGACCCGACATGACACGAACTTGGAAGCAACCTATCAGCAGTGGAAGAAGCAACATAGACAAGCGTACGGGCACAATAGCAAGCAGTGGAAGAAGTAATGCACACGAGCGTACACACATACGAGACACTAGCACCCAGATTGGGCGGGGGTTTGTGATTCACTGCGTGGCTTTCACGAAGAAGCTAGGGAAAATGAGACAATGGCTGGAGGGCAACAACCCCCTGGATGTGAAGAATTATTAGCATAAGACTATGGGTTGATGATATCCTTATATTTGCTCCCAGATATAGTACAGCAAGCGCACGTGTCAAAGATCAGCTCCAAAAGAAATACAAGATGACGCATCTTGGACCAGCGTATATGTTTATTTTGCCTCGAGATTACTCGAGATCGCACCAAACGTACTATACATCTCCATCAGAGCAGATACATTACCTCCTCCATACTTGAGCATTTTGTATGCAAAATTGCAAAGGACTGTCAACACCCATGGAGACCAATGTTCGTCTATCTAGCACCATAAATTCTGCAACTTTAAGCCCTGAGGATACTCGCACCTATCAGTCAATAGTTGGGAAGTTAATGTATGCCATGCTGGGAACACGACCTGATCTTGCCTATGCAGTATCAACTCTTGGGCAATTCAGTGCATCCCCTTCTACTCAGCACATGGCCGCAATAAAACGTACCCTTCGGTACCTACAGCACACCAAGCACTATGGCCTATTCTTTAACGGCCATAAACATAAAGAGCTTACTGGACATGCCTATAGGAAAACCAATAGGCTACAGCGATTCAGACTGGGCTGGAAATCTTGATACCCGACGCTCTACATCCGGGTATGTATTTATTTTAATGGGTGCGGCCATTTCGTGGAAGTCTCGAAAAGAACCTACAGTTGCACTCTCTACAACTGAAGCAGAGTATATGGCCATTACAGAGGCCTGTAAGGATAAAATATGGTTACGACGACTATACAGTGAACTTCAAGGTGAAGTAGAAAGTTAATCTCAGCTTATAAGAGTTAACAATCAGGGTGCTATGAAGCTTCCAAAGAATCCTAAGTTCCATGACCGAACAAAACATATAGCTATTCGACATCACTTTATCCGAGAAGCTATTGAACAAGGAACTATCACTTTGGACTACATTGCAACTGCCGACAATACAGCTGATGTGTTGACAAAAGGACTGCCACGTGAGCAACATGAGACGCACACAAAGGATATGGGATTAATACTGCTGTCCGGTACAGCGTGATATATTTCTTTTATGGCATTTAGAGTAGTACTCTTTCTCTCCCATGATATGCATTTTTTTCCTACGGGTATTTTGCCATGGTGGATGCAGCAGACATCGAGAGTTTTAATGAGGTTGCGGGGCTCTATGCGGATAACATCTCGTTTGAGTGGGAGTGTTGAGATTATGCGTACGCACACCCGAGTTGCTATCCGCCACTGGGTGGCGAAGCGCTAGGAACGAAACAGCTTATTGTATCATTTCTACGGTTCCTATTGATTTCATCACTGCTCATATCTCGACCTAAATATTGTGGCTTGAAGGCGAACATACACTATGTTATTCTTTCTCTCTTGGTAGCTTTATTCTACATTTGGCCTCTTATTGCCTATCATCATCGATGTATATAAGTCAGAGCTTCTTGCTCCTCAACTGCCGCTGACTACATCATGACCATCACTCACGTGAGCAATACACTGAGCTTAGAAGAGAAATCTGGAGCGGCTCCTAGAAGTCTGAAATGTAACTACTCTCTGCTGAGTACAGTAAATAGTGAGTACAGAGTTCTCATGCAGAACTCACCAGGCTCCGCGCAAAATTCCTGCTAATTCAGATGAGTTCATCTACTTCCGCAATAATCCACATAATCCTTCGCCATGGAAATAATCAGCTCTCGTATACATTCTTATATGAACTAAACCCCCTCATTGAGGAACAAAAATGGGGAATAAAGAAAAATAGTAGAACGAAAGAATGAAAGCAACCGGAAGTACACCTGCTTACACATTAATATCTCCAGCAAACTGAGCCGGCAGTAGAGAGTACCCTGGACTTGACTCGAAAAGTCCGATAGACTACCCAAAATAAATTCCATCAATAAAGTTCAAAGAAAAAGGAAGAAAAAAAGAAAAAAAGAAAAAAGAAAAAACTTCAGCCAGTGCCTGGGCTTGAACCAAGACCCTCTCCGCACTCGTCCCTTGCCAGCGAGGGACTAGAGCGCCGCGCAGTTTTTTGAACTGGGGTCGCCAGTGCGGAGTTGTGCTTCCATTACACCACAGCTGGCTGCTTTTTTCTTTTGTTGAAGACTCATGAGGGGAATATGGTAGTTTGGGTTAGAGTTTGAAGCGGGGTGAGGGAGGAGGAGGGTAAGCGAGGACAGTCACCTGCTTGCTTTAATTAGAGTATATGGAAGTCTGAGAAGCTAGCTTGGATGGTTCCTGGTAATGGGGATTTTGCTTCGGAACTTTGAGCTTGATAGGATAATAAAGCGGGAGAAGAAAAAGATTTAAAAAAAAGGGAAGTTTAGGGAAATTGACAGGGTAAATTGGAGGTTCACTTCATCCAGAACACATTTCTTAGTACTTTTTGACCATGAACGGGAGGAACTGTCACTAAACGCTCAAACGGACGGCTGAGGGTAACATGCCGCAGATGGAAGTATGATATACACACGAGATCGAGGATGAGCTCATAGGCAAGGAATCAGAAAATGACGTGGCAAGTCTAAAAAAAAACTAGTACATTCAAACATCAGGAGAAAGGAACCTTCGTATTAGTGCTTTGCGTATTCGGAGGCTCCAGTACTGACGGTGTATTCTTTGTCTAGAGAGTGGGGTAGTGTGTTTAGGTACAGGAGCTTCATCCCCTTTTATCTCTCCTCCCTCACGTTCCCCTTTCCCTTCTAGGCAGTTCCTATAGCTTCCATTGCCAAGCCCACAGCTTCCATCGCCAAGCCTTCGATCACCTTCTCCTCCCCACAGGATCCTCCTTCTATGATCTCGAGCTCCTTCGAGATCTATATTCCCCTTCCTTGCCCAAAATCTATCCTCACATCCACTTCGAGATCTATATTCCCCGCCCTCACTCAAAATCTATCCTCACGTTCACATCCTTCTGGCATTCTTCCTACTTGCATCCTCGCTCTCACCTAAAATCTATCCTTATCTCCGCATCCTTCTAGTATTCCTCCTACTTGCATCCTCCTTCTACTTACTCGTATCCTTACGAGTTCATCTCCTCCAACAGTTTTCCCCTTTGTCCCCATTGTTTAGCTACTCACCTTATCTCCTCTGTTATTTTGATTCCTTTCCCCATCTCGTGGTCTTCTAAGTTCTCACTCTCCCTTGGCACATATGTCTTGATGTCATCTATGTGATATCTCTGGTAACTTTTCACTATGCAGGTGTTGTAGCCATGTACTCACTTCCGATTTCGAGTACTTTATCAACTTCAATAGACTCGATCAATGAGCCTCCAATTTTATCCCTTTGTTTTTATCCACTTCAAACCTTCTAACTACTACCAGATCCCCCACTTTCAGTTTTTCCTATTTAGCTTCATGCCTCTTCTCCCTTCCTTCCTACTCTGTCAACATTTTTTCTATTGCTTACTATCTATTCTCCTCCCTTGCTACCTGCAGTTCCTCTGCCTTCTCTGCTGATACCTCTCTTGATTGAATGCTAAACTTTTCCATATAAATGTTCTCATTACCCCATCATCTTTTCTATTTCTTTTTGGGTTAAACTCAAGTAATACCTCTGCCGGCGTGTATCCATGTACTCTAATATGTCTCGTATTTATGTCTATCACCGCTACATCCACCAATGTAGCCTAGCTGCCATCACGTCCACCTGAGTAGTCATTATCACTGGAACATTATTGGTCATTCTCTCAAACAAAGATAGGCCTAACCTACTGTAAACTCCTTCAATCTGTTCCACTGCTATTTTAAAGGTAAATTCAAGAGTGTTTCTCAATATTAGTCCTACCAGGGATCTCTTATACTTGTCTGACATTCCTTTTACCATCGCCACTATGATCAAACTATCCATCTCTCTGGGTACTCTTCTTCTCAGTTCTTTGGCTTCCTTGACATATTTCATGATATTCATTTTCCCTTGTACTAAATTAAATATAGCAGCCTGTAGTGCTAGTGTTTGCATCGGTTACAAGTACTTGTCAGTTTAACTTGTCGGTTAAACTAACAAGTCGGGTTTTCTTCTAAAAAAAAAACCAACTTGCCCAATAAGTCGGTTTTTTATATATTAAAAAACTTAGACCAACAAGTTGAAACAGATATAAGTTGAGAATTTTATATTTTACCATACAAATAATCCCTGTCCAAGTCGGTTTTTGGCTATATTTTCAACTTGTCAGACAAGTTTTTCAAGAAAAAAAAAATCCGACTTATTGGTGCAAGTTAGTGTCAGTCCAAAGTGAAAACTTGTACCAAAAAACTGACTTGTACTGACTTAGACCAATGTAAAACACTAGTTTGCACTACCATCTGGACTTAGAGTATCTGCCGCAAACTTCCACATCATCAAAGTATTCTTCCAGGATTTGCTTGGTGACCTTCTGCCCTTTCAAGGGAGTGATTTTAGCAACCGAAGCTATAATCTGAACTCGCCGATATCGTCCATGCTCACTTTCCACTGTTACTGCTGGAGCAGGAATTACTGCCAGCTCACTTCTAGGTGTCACTGCTAGAGTAGTGATTACCGATGGTTCGACACTAAGTGGCTCCAAGGATATGGTCTCGAGTAACAGTTCTGACTTCCCGGTTTCGAGAGGCAGTTCTACTGAGTTATCTGCAGTGATACAGCTCCACTGGGTGGGATTAGTATTTCGTCCAGTAAGGCTAACATTCCGAACTTCCTGGCATGATAGCTTCCTCCAGATAACGAAACAAGCTATTTATCTGTCTTTCCTGATACCTCATAGTGCTTTCTTTGTATTCGAAATCTCTCAGTCTCAAATCTCTAGCTTCATCTTAAAGTTCTCTAATCCTTTTATCTAGAGAGATCTTTGGTAGCATCTCTGGTTTTCTTCTTTGTTTGCTCGTGCCTAGCTGTTTCTGTCATTGGCAGCCAGTGTTACGGGTTCACCGCAACCGTAGGGCGGGCGGTCGGTGGATGCGCACGCATACGAAATGCGCATATGCGCAAGCGACTTGCGACAGCCGGAAAGGCGTCGCAATCGCATAAATGAGTACTATATGAGCTACGCAGAGGACTAGCGAGTATCGCTAGTCAAGTGTCTTTTTGGCCTGGCGGATGGTAACTCTCTGCGTTTACCACCTCCGTAACAGCCAGGTTGCTCCTCGCTCTAAATCTCTACCTCGGCTTCAGTAGCCAAGTCTTTTTTCACCCGTAAAGTCTTTTCTTGTCCGTAATATATCTTTCTTTTCTTCGCAGCACCTCGGGGTTCTCTTGTATCACAGTATGAGCACTAAATCTGACAGTATATTCTTTGTCTAGAGAGTGGGATAGTGTGTTTAGGTACAGGAGCTTCATCCCACGTTTCCCTTTCCCTTCTAGGCAGTTCCCATAGCTTCCACTGCCAAGCCCACAGCTTCCATCGCCAAGCCTTCGATCATCTTCTCCTCCCCACAGTACTATATGCCCAGAGCGGCGGCCCGAGACTATCATAGAGCCCCAAATAAAAAGCGTTCATTTGGGAGGATTATGTGTAACTTGAGATACTTGTGTTCTCCCTGGAAACAAGCCTTGCATTTAGCGTTCCATAAATATGTATATTACAGTAATCCTGGCACGGTATTAATTGGCTCTCTATGAATCACTTCGCAGATACCCCGCGACGCCAGGCTAATTGGGGCCCATGTCTGACGGAACCGCGGTCGCAGATCCCGATGCGCTTCAGCCGTGCCCAAAGCGATGCCTTGGCGTCAGGCCGCCCTACGCAGCATCGCGCTAGCTGCGTTTGACTCACAAATGCAGTAATGAGCGATAAAGCAGGCCAGCGGCGTGCGATTGGCCCCTCCTTTAACTTCCCTCGCTTCCTCCGCCCTTCCTTCCCATCCCCACCTCTCCTGCGCTGAAGGCGAGCACTCCCAGTTGCCCCCTCCGCCTGCCCTCTCGCTCCCAACCATAGACCATAGTGCTCTTCCGATACACGGCCGAAATCCGCAAGCCAACATGTCTGATACGGATACCGCCGCTGCTGCTGCGCCTCAGAAGAAAACCTCGACCATCGACTCTACCCACCCCGTCCTCGTACCCCACTGCCCAGAGCTCTTCTACACCCCGACAAGTTCTGGGAGCATGCCCTCGCCCAGCTCGGCATCCTCGAGTTTCAAGACGATAATGCCTCAAAAGCGGAGGCGGGGAAGCCAGTTGCTGCCCCAGCAAGCAAAATAGATGCGGAGAGCGAGTACGACCTCGTCAGCAGCATCGGGGACATCTCCATGGTTGACGAATCCGAGACTGAGCCCGTTCCCGCACCAGCGGAAACAGCGAAGACAACGAAACCCTCGGACCCAAAACTCAATTCTCCCTTCGTCTCTGCTCTTCTAGCAGTCAAAGACGCAGGCCAAGTGTTGATGGCGCCAGAAAACATGACTCTCACGACGAACGCTATGCCGGCTCACGTCTCCACCCTTATTCCCACCCTCGATCTCTTCAATGACCTTCAAAAGACTGCCAGTCCTGCGCAAATTCACGATCTGCTCACGCAGGCGTGGCAATTCGACCCGTTAGAGACTCTGAAGGTGATTTTCCATTGCAGGAGCATACATCTTGGCAAGGGAGAGAGGGAACTTTTCTACAAATGCATGGGATGGTTGTCAAAGTCCGCCGGGAAGACAGGAAAGGCTACAGTGCTGGCAAACCTACAATGGGTAGTTGATCGGACCATAACAAAGCCGAAGAAAAAGGAAGATGCGGAGAAGAAGCCAGAAGCGGTGCAGGAGCAGGAAAAGAAGGAACAGGAGGAAGAGGTTGACGAGAACGATCCGATATATTCTCATGGGTACTGGAAAGATTTATTGAACATGGTTCTATTGGAAGTCTCGGGCAGCTTTGACATCTTCGCAGATGTCCACAAGACCCTCAACCCCCCTCAAGGAAGGAGAAGCCAAACCGAATTCTCTCAGGAATACGTAACCGTACACCTGGAGAACGAAAGCCAAAACCTACCACAGAGGAGAAAAAAGTGCTTGCAAAGGCCCAACGTCATGCGAAGGAGAAGGAGCGCCACGAGAGCTTCCTCCAAAAATTCAACGAGACCTTTTACAAACTCCTGCATCTTGCCACAGCCCGTGCTTTCGCTGCTCAGCTCGATGCCGACCTCAAGTTGCTGGAATCCGAAGATAAAGAAAAGATGCGCAAGATTTCGTTGGCGGCAAAGTGGGCACCGTCACTGGAGAAAATCCACGACAAACATACATTCATTTGCTCATCGATTGCAGAGTATCTGTTTCCTCCGGAACATAAGCTCGTGGCAGATTACGCCAGCGATCGCGAGACATACCTCAAGTACGCAAGAGAACACTACCGTCGACTATATCTCTCCCCGCTCCGTAAACACCTAAATATTGTCGAGCGGGCTGTTTCTGGGAAAGCCTTCAACAATATAAACTATGGTCACATTCCATCGCAAGCGATGGCGCGATACAAGAAGCTGTTCTGTAAGCACGACTTTGAAGGCTTCCGAAAGTTTCTAAGCAAAGTCACTCTCGGTAAAGCCAAAATCTCGGGGGCAGTGATGAGCCCGGCGGTGCTGGTACATGAGGCAGTAAACTTAAGCCAATTTCGTTCAAACTATGATCCCAAAGACGCCGAGACTCAAATGAATCGCCAGGTGCTGAACGGACAATGGGAGAGCCTCGTCCGCAGTGTAAAAGAACGCGGAACCCTCGAGAACGCGATTGCGGTGGTCGATGTCAGCGGCAGCATGAATCATCCCAAATTCCCAGACCAAACTTGTCCAATGGACGCCGCGATTGGGCTAGGTATGCTTTTGTCCGAGACTGCGGAGGAACCATTCAAAGGGTTGATGATTACCTTTTCGGAGACGCCGCATGTGGTGCACATAGATGGTGACGGTACGCCGAGAGACCTTTACGAGAAAGTGAAATATGTGCGCAGCTTGCCATGGGGCATGAACACGAATTTTCTGGCGGTGTTTGAGGATCTGTTGTTGCCGCTTGCGCTCAAGCATAAGTTGACGCAAGAGCAGATGGTCAAGAAGGTGTTTGTATTTTCGGATATGCAGTTTGACCAGGCGCAGAGTTATTATCCCTCAACAAAGAATAGATGGGAGACGGGATATGAGAGGATTAAGAGGAAGTATGAGGAGCACGGGTATGAGGTGCCAGAGATGGTATATTGGAATTTGGCGTCGACAGGGGCAAGGGGGAAGCCGGTGACAGGAGAGAAGGAGGGGTGCGTGATGATGGCAGGCGGGGGTGCAGGGACGTTGAAGGCATTTTTGGAAGCGGGGTTGGGCAAGGACGAGGAAGAGGAAGAGGAAGAGGAAACAAAGGAGGAACAGGACGAGAATGAGGAAATGGTGATATTAGGTGAGGATGGGGAGGAAATGAAGGGGGAGAAGAGGAAGAGTGGAGAAGATGCAGGTGAGGAAGGGAAGAAGAAGAAAAAGAAGAAGGTAGACCCGGTGACGGCTATGAGGAGGGTGTTGAATAATCCTGCGTATGAGGTGTTGAAGGTTGTGGGGTGAGGTTGTGAGCGGGAAGTGGGGATGAAGATGACAACGAACGGAAAAAGAGGAGTTTGTGGAGTTTTTCTAAGGTGGATATGGGTTTAGTGTTTGGTTAGTTTTTTGGCTTTGTCTGTTTTTCGTTTTTAATTTTTTGCTCTGTGACCATGCCATCATGCATCTATGTCATTGATTTCTTCTTTCCGTGATATGATTTGTATGTACGAAGGGGATCTGAATGGAAGTTTACGGTGTGCGATGTTCATCGTACCTGCTTACTTAGTTACTTAAGTGCATGTGCGGCGTCCAAATTGAACTGAATTGATGGACAAAAAGAAAGAAGGTAAAAGCTATGATGAACGGTGGGTGGAAAAGTGCGCAAAATGCTTTTCTTTGAATGAGGACATACCCTTCCCATCGAAATGTATTGCTGTGGTAATATATCGAAAATTGGAAGAGTGGAAAGGATAAATAGACAAGGTCGGGTGTATAAATTTTGGGCGACTGGGAATATAGGAGTCAGTGGTTGGTGGAGAGAGGAGGAGCAGGGGAGGAGGAGGGGAGGAATTTTAGTGGTGTTTTGGTGTTGGTTAGCTTACATACATGTACGAGTATAGCCTTACATAAAAAAAAAAAAAAAAAAGCCTTACATACTTGCAAAGTCCGTTGCAGTATCCCCCGCATTACCCTGAAACGGGTGCATCGCTACTGGCCACCGATAAGGGTTACCCCGTCTTCAGCCTTGGGTCCCTAGCGGCGGATTGTCTATTACGAAGTAAAAATCAAATCTCGATGTCCCATATACATATTTTGTAATTGGCTCTAGGTACACGATCTCGTCACCTCAATTTCATAATCCCGATATAATGCTTAGGACGTCTAGTTTGGTCTTTTGTTCGAATCATAGTCGCAATTGCAAAGAAAAAAAAAAAAAAAAAAAAAGAAAAGAAAATATGCAGGTAGCCCCGAGCTACGGGATGGTCCTGGTTTTGTTTGGGAAACGATGGCTGGCGAAGGTTATATGGGGCAGAGCACCTGATGGGTTAGAGGAGATCAGCGGCCGGAGATGACGGGGTTGGATCACGGAGTTTTGAACTTGGCACGGACGGGTGTCGGTCAAAGGGGGGGGAATGATTGAGTCGAGGCTCGGTAAGTTGGCGGAATCGGATAAACTTAGATAATCATACTTTGGTTCGATGAGGTCTTTTTTTGTGATTTTGTATTTTGTATAGCTCGTCATGTATTTAGCGAGACCATCAGCCTTGCTCCGTATCCTATATTTAACTACAGGTGTCCCTTATATCATACATCAAGTTAAAAAACTGGAAAATACATAGAAAAAATTCGGAATTTGTTCTAAAGAAAAAAAAGAAGAATGAATAACTTATTTATATTTTTTACCTTTATGTGTTCTGCATACTCGTTGTCACGCATGTAGCAGAGGGTAACTAGAACAAGAAAAAAAAATTGCTTTAAGGCTCCTACCCTAAGTGACGCAATTTGATGTATCGAAGTATGTGCTACTAGTTTGGCGTTGAATGTTTTTTCACTTTCCACGTCTTACTCGCGACGTTCGGTTTATTATACCCAAGACTCCAGCTGGGTAAGTAGGTCGCAGGCCACTCGCAACCGCGGCTTCTTGTCTGTAGTCAAAGTCGTACCAGAGGGACCCTCTCTTGTATCTACAACCTCCTCATATATGTACGCTGTGGCGCACAAGATGCTCAAGTAAACCAGTCCCTCCGGCTGCTGACTTCTTCAACATACTTAGACCTATGTGTTCATGGAATGTACTTAGGCCTGGGCCGGGCAAGATATTTGGGACTCGATCTATCAAGTTTTTTTAACGAGGGAAGATCGAGGTTATAAGCTTACGGTCGAGCCTGTTAGTTTGGATAAGCCCGGGAACGCCAGGTTTTACCCAATAAGAGAAAATGTCCAATAACCCCCACCGGCCCAATTGGCTCGGGCCGACAAAGTTAGTCCAATAAGACAGTAATTCGATATGACAAGAGAGGTTTGACTGTATGTGAAACGAGAGTACATAAAGTGCATAAGGCCATGTTGGTATTCTTTTAGAGAGGTGAGCCTATGAGCATGGCAAGAATGGTTATCACATGGCTTCATTCTGATTCCCGCGGTGGCGAATTGCGAGACAGTTCCTCCGATTTACAGCAGTATAAGATTGAAGTTCACGGCTGGGGATGACCAAGGCCACCTGTGATGATCAAAGGATGTGCGGTCTACAAGATGATACAGCAACTGTAGTCGTTTATATATATATATATCATTACTCGTGTACTGCCCTATGGGCAATGACGAGATAATTACAAGGAGATAATGGAAAGTAACAGAAAAATATTAGAAAATAACATATTGTGAGTAAAGTCAGAGAAAATAGGTAAACGAAAATGTGTAAACCTGAGTCAAGGGAAGACTATCTCTCTATCCACTTCATCAATTCCACCAGCGGGTCCCCTTCCTCTTCCTCTGTGGCCGGGGGCCTGTATATCGCTTCCAACCCTTCTGACTACTTCCTCCTCCATCTGTAGTCATACAGGACACGCTTTCATATCGGTCAGCAAGCTATAGTGGTATAGCATTGCCCGAAGAGAGTTGATAGACAGAAGGAGAGAAGCTCCAGGCCGGACTGGTTGGATTGCTAGCTCGTTGGGGTCAGCTGACCGGAGTGACCGGTACCACTGCACTGCTATATGTTGTATATTGCAGTTCTGTATATCAAAACAACATTGTTTATCCTTTACTATACTTGATCTCAACAAGAAGTATGAATCAGACACTATATATAACTTTACAGTTACCAATCTTCAGCACGAGCTATTATTGCTTCGACTATGTAGTTTAGGACCAAGAGGTCAGAACATTCAACGTTGCCTGTCATGAGATTCATTGTGCGTACGCCAAGCAATCTCACTTCCCCCTTGCATTCTTCAAAATCGATGCTCTGCTCGAAACATCGGATGCAATTTTCTATCATATATATCCCTGGGACAAGCATGGCGTGAATTTGTGACGTGTCAGCTTTCGTGCAAGATGTGAGATCTCCCTCAACATGTGGCGATGCGCTAAATCTTGTAACCGGGCTTCGAATACCCCCTTTATGGCTTGCTTCTGAAGCTCTGGAAATTCTGTGCAGAAATTAACAAGCTTCATTTACGACCAGATGTCCTCGGAATTGCGATTGCTCAATGCAAGCCATCCTGGCGGCGGAACGTATCCTTGAAAAAAAAAAAACGTTGTTGTTCAATCGAGAGATTTGTGCCCATTTACCTTTTTGGGCAATGAAGCTTTTTTAGGCTAGATAATACTGATGAAAATGGCTATTAGCGAACGTGCGTCGCCTTCCTTCCCGTGTCGCGTTGTTTGCGCCATCGGAAACGCGTAAAGATAATTGACAACTCACAGGTGACACCCAGCCTCCCCTTCGCAACAGCATTCTGAATCTAGTAAATTCAACGTTAATCCCCCCAAACGTCGGGTGGAGAAGATCTATCGAGGTACAATCACTCCGCAGGACCGTCACATACCTAGCAGTATCACATCGCAGGCGCATTACTGATACCAGCCCTTATTGCCAGTTTTAGACGTGCGGCGGGCTATTGGAGGTCGGTAGTTGGAAACATGAGAGGCGGTTTCGAATGAGAATTGAATCCTGGTCTGTCCTCAAAACCCTTGCAACCGAAGTTCTGCTTTTAACGCCCATTCAATGCCAGCTCATCGCCCATCTTTTCTATTCGAACTAGGTTATGTTGTTAGTTTTCCCTCTCCGGCAAAGTTTTCGTAAAAAAATACGGGAGAGGGTCAAAGCTCGATACTAGCTTGTTTTTCCTGTTTCCACCCATTGTTTGAACTTGGGCTTTGGACTGGTATCGTGAACCAGGGACAAACCAGCATGAGGCTTTCTTTCTCCAATGATTTTCATGCAATAAGGTTTTCGGATTTGACATGATCACCTTGCTGCATTTCACTGCAGATATGGCTGGCGGTTGAGATTGCCTGAAGAAGCTATCAGATCTGATTTGAGGTGTTCACAAGCCAATTATGTTCCTGAATGGCATTGAATTGATAGTCGATCAGCTACGTCGCTGCAGCCTGGATATCAGATTTATAGACGCCTCATGCGCAGGAAAATTTCCCGTCGATAAAATAACGCCTGGTTTACACGATCCACTGCCGTTGCCTATGCATTGAGAACTCGGCTTCGGCCTGCCCTTTGAGAACAAAGTCATGCTCGGAGCTAGCCGGTCAAATAGATGAATAGGATCAGAGATGTCAACCAAATGTATTGCTTACTTCATAGTTGCTTCCTGCACTACCGCCGCTGACTATCGCCACAAACAAACGCCCGTAATGAACGCAAAGAAGATTCTGTAGATCGGCATCCTGGCAGCTGGCGCGAGTTGCCGCCTTCCAGTCTTTTCCACGGCCCCCGCATAGTCGTCATCTTATTCCCCATTGGTTGATTTCCGGTAATTCCGGAATCAATTCTACATTTCATCTTTCTAGCTTCTTGTGGTACTGTTCACAAATTCCCTTCTCCAGATCCCAGGTATTTGGTTCAGTTTACTAGACAATTCCTCAGGGGAAATGAGATTTGTGTTTTTACTCTTCTAGAAAGAGCGGACATTGGTGTTAAGGATCCATGCCGCCGCGCTGGAAAATTAGTCATAGAAACAAAATGAAATAAACAAATTGCGAATCTCGCAGCGGAGATTGAAGTTCTAGGTATACCAATTAATTGACTGTTTAGTATTGAAGGTATTGTTTAGGCGTACTACGCGGCACATCAACCGCCAATTTGCTAGCTACCCGAACCACGCACAGATAATCTCACACGCCATCCATCTGCGAATTGGTTCAACCCGAATTGATGCAAGCAAACCCTGTTGATCCCCTTGCGGAGAGCCATACAAGGGATAGCCTCCTCTCTTCACAGCCCGTATTGGTAAGATGCCGCAGTCCTGAGAAACATGGATAATCCAAACGGATGTTCAGGGGAAGGCTGACCAAGTAAATTGTTTTTTTTACGGCAAAGTCTGTATCGCAAGCTGAAGCTGGGGGGGTGCCGTCGGTCGCTGGACACAAACCGGCCTGCGGGAAGAGAGATCACATCACATCGCATCGCATGGCATGGCATAATCGCAGCCCTCGAAAGCAGATACTGTAACCGTATAGGATACTCGATGCTTGAATGTTTTCTGAAGTTGCGTTTGTGGTTGGTTGCAAAAATTCAACTTTCAGCTTCCACAGGAGTTATTGACTTGGAAAGTAAAAACTCTAAATTAGGCGAGCCCCCCCCCAAAAAATGCCGCTGCTCAGACATTGCACTGGAGACGAGGCTAGCTCATGGGTCAGACGCAACAAACAAAACAAACGAAACGACAGAAACGTTTGATTGACAGAACGCTTGTTTCCTTTTTTTGCCCAGAAGCGGGCAGAAAAACGTCGGGCCCATTAAATGAAAGAAATCAAACGGGAGATTAAGCAAAAATCGAGAAAATAAATTCCCCCCTTTGTGCTCTGATTTTTGCCCTCCCACCCCTTTTTTTTTTTTTTTTTAGGGCACTTGTTTCAACTCCAGAACCAAACAAAATAAACTTGCCCGCCTAATTTGGAGAATCCTTTTTTTTTCGATAATCTTTGGAATTTTCCATGTATAATTTATTGGAGTTTCCCCACTTTTGCCAAAAATCGCAATAATACTGTGTACTGAACGAGCCTCATGCCCTTAGCGCCCAGTAGGCGCTATTGCTCTAATTGTATATTAACCTGCAATTTCCGGGAGATTGGTCTCTTCATTTCATTGGTGCTTGGGAACACAAATACAGCCTACCAGTAAAAAAATGGTGTTGATATATTAAAAAGATATGCGATAATGCACGCAATGATACCATAGCAGGCCCATGTAGAATTTTCATGGAGATGGGAGAGTGCATCTGGATAGCGGGGTGGTTGCCCCAACCAAGCAGAGATATGGAAAAATTGTACTACGTAAATATTGGAATTTTGTACATATTGGATTTCAATTTTTTTTCTTTTAATGCTTACGGACGAATAAAAATCTTTCGATCTCCTCGCAAGGAAAGGGCCCCTCGTATCAGCACAAGATTTTTTCGAGGGGAGGAAAAGCAAGGGTTCAATGATTTTTTACTTTAGCGAACAGTCCTATTGCTTTCGCTCTGTATCTATTGCCCTGCATCATATTTAGGAAGTTCTTCAATTATCTTGTTTTTTCTGCGCAGACCCCCGCCCTGCAACCCCCACCTCTATGATACTGTAGCTACCCCACCTCAACTCGTCTCACTCGTATTTGCGCTAGCCTGCGGCCAATCATTATACCGTTGTTAGACTGCGAATCATGTTTTTTTGTTTTTATTTTTTTCCATCGAATGTTTAGATGAACTCGCGCAAAACATGCGTAGGATTTGCTATTGATCACCTTAGAAGTTCTCGCATCAGCTTTTGTGGTACGAGGAGAGGAAGGTTGCAGGTGTGGCGTTGTGGGTTTGTTTGGTTAGTTGGGTACGGGTAGACCACTCATGGCTGGCTACATTCAAAATTCAGAAGCTGGGGAGATCCAAAGCTCATGTGAAGGGTAGCTACTGATTGAAATGCGCTTTTTCCTATCAAGCAGGTATTCCTGTATATGCGATATCTATGCATACCCGAGCACACATTTGCATAAAAACAAAAAGAAGATTTGGTGCTGTTTGTTGGAAAGAATAATAGCGTCGCGCGGTATGAACGCATGCAGAGTCTTATTCGCTGATATATACAGTAACGTCATGATTAACGCGCGCGTGATTGGTTTTTTTTTTTGTGTGTGGGGTTTTTTTTTTTTTTTTTTTTGTTTGCAAAGGTCAAACGATTCGAAAATATTGCGGGGTTGTATTTGTATGATATCGGGGACCAGATGAGCCGGATGAGGAGGGGTACATAGGTATAGTAATTATTGTGACATGATCAGATCAAACATGGTGAAGGGGGGGAGGGTGGAATGGAAAACCCGGGATGGGGGAAGCGAGCACGTGGTCCAGCCACAAAGGAATGTATGACCCATCTTGGTAATATAAAGATGCTGTTTTCTTTAATTGGTAGCAAAGAACGCCTCAATCAACTAAAATAAGAACGTTGTAGGTATAAATTCTATTCGAGGGATGCAGGTGCATATTTTATGCAGGAACAGAAAAAAAAAAAACCAGAACCTTCAAACCAAGTTTCCCACCACGCTAGGAGCTTGTGTAGCTTAGGGCGAGCATTCGTTGGATATGGGATGGGAATGTAATGGTGCATAGCTGAAGACGATAGGTTGAATACAGATGGAACCTTGAAAGGTTGACAGCGGGGGGGTGGGTGGGCGACAGTTTGAATCAAGAGATCGGAAGCATTTGATAGTTACATATCAGTGACGCGCACTGGAATTTGTCTCATCGGCGACGTATGCTACGTAAACTCAACAAATTTAGGTTATAGATCTCGGTGTCAGTTAAATTCCATATACCTCAAAAAGTAGCCCATATTCAATTGTACGGATGGTTTCTGTTGGGCGCGGCGTATAGTACATTCCAGAATAGGATATCCTCGAGTTCGATGATGATGATGATGATGATGATGATGTGTCCCGCACTTCTCCACTGGGGTGACTGTGACAAGAGACATCTTTTTTGATACCGATATAGACCGACCGCCATGCTCCCGTGCTAAAGTTGCCTCATTTGGCAATTGGATTCCTTTTAAGGAGTTTGTTGCTGGCAAGATGGTACTAGTAATGTATACCAGCAGCAGCAGCGCCAGCATATATAAATCCTCGGAGGAAAAAAAAAGACAACTATACCTGTGACAACTTTCGGCGAGAGTTACAAGTATGTAGTATCCGTGGTTATCCTCTTGGGCGGGCAGGTTACGTTGGCGATGCAGGTTTTTTTTTTTCGTTACGGTTTGGCATGTTGCGAGTTGCATGCCTAGCTTGGCATGGACTGTGAGTGGACAGGGGGGAAGGTGCGGAAGACTTGTCTCCATTGGGGGACGCAGGTGCAGCATGCAAATTGTCTGGGTGGAGGCAAGGATTGCAAGGGACGTATGCAAAAAGGTTAGAGTGCCCAGTTAACCTTTGTTGGCTTTTGCGGAGCCGGCCACACCGGGACGAGGGTGAGGTGCCTAGCATAGGTGCTCCGGCCTGCTACTAGTATGTAGTAGTAGTAGAGTAGAAGGCAGCCAGAGTTGCCCCTCGGCGCGGGGAAAGGGCATGGCCACCCGCGCAATACTCTAGCATCTCAGTGTTTTGGCTCTGCCTCAAGGGGGATGTGTACATGTAAGAGGTCAGCATAGCTAGAGGCAGGTCCTACCAGAAGTATGCGTAGTAGCGCGCACCCTGCTGGATGCTACTTCACCATGTGCAAGATGGCCAGGGATTGCTTCTACGCAGGTTTGCGGAGTGCGGTACTGTACGGTGCTGCCTTGCGCATGCCAGGCCAGCTACATTAGATCCACGGATCGCTGGCAGGCCTGACTGGTGCTGCGGGCTGCTGTGCTGCTGTGTTGTCGGCGGCATTGCACGGAGGAGGATGAGGAAGGGGAGCTGGAGCGCAACGGGGCCGTGAGCTAGGCAGCTACGGAGGGGGCACGGTATGCATAGAGCACCTAGAGCGCAAGCCCAGCCCAACCCAGCCCAGCCCAGCTCAGCCCAGCTCAGCTCGCTCCGTATCCTCGAAGCATTCACTGCGCAAGCTTGGCGGGGCAGCAGCCAGCAGCCAGCAGCCAGCAGCAGCCCGCTGGCCCGCACTCACGGTGCGCCCCGCCGGTTTGGTCTTCCTGGCCCGAGGGCCGGAGACCCCTCTCCCGTGTGGCCCTGTGTCCGCCTCTGCTGCGATGCATGCTACTAGGTAGAGTACATAGTAGGGAGCTCTATTGTCCAGCAGGAGGGTGCCCACCATCCCATCACCAACTCACCCCCCCCCGCCTATGCCCATGCCCGCGCCCGCGCCTGCACCCGCGTTCCTTCCCCCCTCCACGGCCCCCCCCGTCGTCCAACCAAACCTAGCTTAACCCAACCCAACCCAACCCGGCCCCAAAGGCAGCCTCCGGCATCTTCCACCCACCCCATGGCCTGAGGGTCCGTCCGTGCAGCACACAGCTCTCACCTGCTTGCCCGATTCCCGTCCGCCGACTCCCTCCCCCCCCACTCCCCTCCCACCAATCTTGTCCGCCCTTTTTACCTGCCTCAGATCCTCTCTTCTCTTCCATTCTTCCCCCGTGCGCCCGTTGTTGATGAGCTAAACGGACAGAAAGGGTGGCCCCCGTGTCTGTGTATGTGTGTGCGTTGTGCGTGCGTTGCCTTGTTGTGTGCGTGCATGCTCGAGACCTCCGTACCCGTACCCGTTCTGCAGCCAACCCCATATGCTTTTCGACCTTTTATCTTTATGAGTTTATGACCAACCCCTCCGCCAGCTTTCCCTCAGCAAGTAGCAGCAGCAGCAACAGCGGTTAGCAGCTAAGCTCAAACGACCGACCAGATCGCAGCAAGGAACGAACGAAACGACCACGAGGACGGAAGAGATCACTGGATCGATCATAGGACCAGCTAACATAAAGAATCCGAAAGCGAAAAAAGAAAAAAAAAATAAATAAATAATAGTATATGCGGAAAAAGGTACAACTGGAAAATTCTACTCTCCGACTCCGACCGTGTGAGTGAGTGATATTTCAACCAACCGAATTCTACGTTTCGGCAAATAAAAGGCACAACTTCAAGTTCCATCCGTCTGGCGGTTAAAACAATTCCATTGTTGTGGGAATCATTTATTTTTTTTGACCTTGATTTATTCTTTTTTTCTCTTTCTCTTTCTCTTTTCTTTTTTTTTGTTTATTTGCCGGTCAGCGAACGGGCGGTTTTGCATCTTTCTTTGTTTACTTAAATCTGTAAAAGCAACAAAAAAGAGAGAAGCACATACTGAACAGAAGAGACGCAACCTTCCATTCTAACGGCCAACAAGCATCGCCATACAATACTTCCATCCATTCTGTGAAGGAGATTGTACAGCTGCAAGTTACTAGTCACCAAGCAAGGCAAAAGCAGCAAAAGCTAGCAATCGAACACGCGGCTCGGCGAACAGGAAATTCAGCCAAGGGAGCGATCAGTGACGAAGGGATAAGGCCTTGAAGCGAACCTTTGATAGCGGAAGGGAGAGCCTCAGAGGGACTCTAGAGCACGTAAGCAGCGAAATAGTCACCTGGAGAAGCCACAGCCTTGCCCTGTTTTTTCGTCCCAGAGGGAGGAATCCGGGGAATAAGAATATTAATTGAGCAAGGCAGCGCTCTCGAGGTGTGCGTGGGTGTCCGCGGCGGGTTATTGCGTTGGAGGGGTGATACTTTATCAAGGCAGCGGAAGCAACCAAAGCAGCCACGCTGCAGCTCCAGTCAAGCAGGGCTGACGCCAGCGTTACGTTACGCTACCAGCCGGGCAGAAGCAGCCCGCAGTTGTTTGCATCGCCGGACTGCGCTGTCGCCGCGGCGCGGACCGGGTTTGTGAGCAATAATCAACCAGCCAGGCAGACTGCGCAGCGCAGCAGCAGCAGCGCAGCGGCGGGCGAAAGAGCAGCAGCAGCAGCAGCAGCAGCAGGCGGCAGGCGGCAGCCAGCAAGCAAGCAGTTGTGGTGGTGGTAAGCAACAGCCCCGTTTCATGCTCCTTAGCCCCACGCCACCCCGTCCTCCCTCCTTTCCCCCGCGTCTGCGTATGTTTGGATTTTACCTGTCTCAGAACCCGCAGCCACGGATAATGAGAGGGTGGGCCCGAAATAGCCATGCTGAGCCCCCCGGATGATGATTGTTAATCCGTACAGATCCCGATCCAGGTTCGACACTGAGGCATCATCACCTGCTCGCTACTTGACAACGCCGACGACAGCGACGACGACAACCAACTTCGACTAATCCTTCTATTCCCGCATCTCGTGCGCCTTCCCATTGCATCACGAGGTACATCGCCGGTTTTCGATTTATTTCGCAACGCTTGGCTTCGCCGCGGATTTTCGCTTCCTGAATCCCTTTGAGTGTTCTCAGTTTCATCACGGCCTGGGAGCGCAAACGGTTTGGAAAAATAAATAAAAAAATAGGACGAAGTTGCGACTCTTGCAAGATTTGAAAAACAGGATCTTCACTAGTTAAGGAGGGTCTGTCATCTGGAATTTCCTCATCGATATCGCCTTAGGTAGGAGTGCAGGTTTGATTTTATTTTATCTTCCGACGTTTTGTTTCTAAAGATAAGTTTGGGTTGCGGAGGCAAGTTGCTTCCCAGCATTCTCCCCCCTCCACACACCCACACCACATTTGCTTCATCTCAAAGGGCCCGCAGCGCAGATCGCCCCCGGGAGAGAGGTTGATTCACGGCAACCCATCTTACTTTCCGCGGTTTACTGGCTATAACAAATATTACGGCTGGCGTAAAGCGAGCTACCTTTCTGCGGGGTCTTAACGGAAAAGGTACTTTTGATTGGCATAATTATCCATCCGGTTGGGAAAGCGATCCAAGATCACAACAACAAACGGAGCCGAACCTGCGCTCGCCTCTTTACTTTTTTCCTCGTTAACCTACAACGCGAGAACCCATCATTTGCCAGCACCAACGGCAAGCGGATTTATCCGTTCTCGTACTTTTTGCTCTGCTTCGTCCATTTGCGTGTCGCAAAACCCCACCTCAACTTACTTGACAGCAGGACTTGACTTGTTGCGGTAGGTGTCGGGGTAGTAAGCTGTTTTTTCCCTTTTCGTTCTAAGCTCGCGCTGTAAGCCACTTCCCAGTCGTCATCGGTGGATCGGAGTGAGGGGGGCAGAGCTTTGCTAATCTCGGCGACCGCCATCTCGCAGAGAGTTTATTTCTTATTCATCGTCACGCGGATATTTATAAAGGTCGAGCAAGAATGCAGGTCCATCCCCCCCGGTCGCACGCATTCAGCGGGTCGAGTTTATCGTCTACCTCAACCTCTTCATCGTCCCCCATGACCAGCTATTCCTCCCCGCACACGTCCATCCCCTCACTCACATCCAGGAAGATTAAATCACGGCTACGCGGTGGCCTCGCATCATATACCCACTCGGACCCACCGATCGATGAGGGGTTTTTCTCGACGACTTCGTCACCGTTCATCGCGCCATCGTCAGCGATGACCAGCACCACGACCGCAACGGCATCACCGACCTTCTCGGCACCAACACTGAAGGAGAGGGAGAAGGGCTCCCCATTACATCATCTCCACGCTGGACAGGCCAAGGCGAAGATAAAACCATTGTGGAAGCTGGCGACAGGAAATGCTCGCGCATCAGGAAACTCGTTGGATTTAAGTCAACCTGGAGGAGGTGAAGCAGCTAGGAGCCTTGGGTTGGGTATCTACGGCGAAGACGACTACATGTATGATACATACGATGAGATGGATAGCTTTCCAAGGCACCACAGGAAGGTTTCGGGGACGTCGGGAAGTGGGTTCTCGCCGTCGATATGTTCGGGCGCGGGGGTGTACACAAGAAGCGGACAGTATATTCACCCGAGGAGACAGGTGCCAAGGCCGTACACTCCGAATCAGTCGTGTCAGGGCTCGGACGGCCATGATAGTTCGGATGATGAGGTGGACGAGTTTGGGAGTAGGGGAATGCACTCGGGAGAGTATTCGAGGGGGAATTCGATTGATTATGGCTCACGTCGCATACCGCCATTGAGGGTGAGGACGGACTCGTCTTTCACGTCACCGATGATGAGGACGACGACTACCGCATCGGGGTTGAATACGAGTCCGGGGATCAGCCCGATAGCCCCAATGACGACCACGCATACATCCAGTGGTGGGCTGTTGAGGTCGAGTGTGAGGACGCATGCGGTCTCGGGGTCCACGACGAGGGAAACGTCGCCGTCGTTTCAAGTGAGAGTCATGGCGGCACGGGAGGAGTGGGAAGCGAAGGAAGCCATAAAAGAGGAGAAGCGGGAGAAGAAGCGACGAAAGAGCGCACAGCGGGAGCGAGAGAAGGCTGAGAGCCGCGCGAGCAAGGATATACAGCGGTCCACGGCGACGGTCTCATGGGATGAGACCCAGGGTGAGAAGGTCGAGTATCCGTATATGGGGTATTCGACGTCGGGGCCGGAATCCAAGTGGGGTAATCGGAGCGCGCAGCAGCAGGAGTGGGCACAGGGGAAAAGGAAAGGGGTAGGCCTCAAGAAACGGTGGTTGGGGTTTGTAGTATGGTTGCGAATTGGACTGGTGAAGATGGGGAGGAAATTTAGTGGGATGAAGGGGATTGGGGGGAGGACGTCCTGACACCACGCCAAAAACCACACCACACAACTACCTGAACGAAAATGTTATCAACAACCAACTCGTTAAATATATAGAGCTCGATACAACGGTACCGATATTCAACCACCATATCACCTGAATGCCGCACACATATATACCTCATTGTCATCATACTCCGACACAAATATAGAATATCGGTTGAAGCTGTTGTTTAAAACTTTTTTTCTGTTGATTTATTTTTGCATTTCATGTTGTCTTTTGCTGCGCGTTTCGGTGCTTGCGTTTTCCTGCGCTATTTTTTTTTTTTTTTTTTTTTTTTTTTGTGCCTTGCTTCTTGCGATTTTTTCTGCAAGTCGAAGTTTTTTCGAAGAGCAACAGGAAAAAACGTTCGGATGGGATTTCATCTCTGTCAACTTCAACCCTTTTTTTCTGGGTTTGGAACAATCGAACGAAACGGGAAATTATATAGCAAAACAAGGTTGGGCGGCTGCGGCTCTTTTTTTGTCTTATTTTATTTTATTTTTATTTTATTTTTTTTTACTTTGGGTGATATTTGTTTTCGCTTTTTTTATTTTATGGGCCCTTGTTTTGTTTTGTTTAAAATGGTGTTGTTGATCTTTTTTTCTCCTTTTTCTTTTCTTCATCTCTCGTTATCATGGGTAACTAAATTAAAGGGGTGTAGGCGGGGTGTGGGTGCAGTATGATGGGAGAGTTTGGTTTCCGTTTATTATTTTTGTTTGTGCTTCTATGAGGAGGGGAGGGCGAGTTGATGTCATACTATCCTATCTATGCTGCTGTCTATGATCTATCCTAACAAGAGGAGAGGAGAGGGGGAGAGGGTGTTGCCCTATACCATCTATCTATCCAGGGAAGGAGGGAAGGAAAAGAAATCGGGTATTGGGATATGGACTTCTACACTTACACATACTGATTAGAGTTGGGTGAAGATTGTGTATGGGGGACTTTACGAATTTTCTTAGTCATTCATTAGATGATATTTTAACGGTGTTTTTATGGGGATTTATGAAAGCCTTTTTTTTTTTTGTTTCTTACGATCATTTTGTTACGATTTTAGAAAGAAAAAGAAGAAAAAAAGAAGATACACCAACTAGATTCACTCATTTGGCTGGAGAGAAGAGATATCATGTCATTCATTTGTTTTTTGATGCTGGGGAGGGGGACGGGGGTACAGAGAAGGCGGCGAGGGAATATACGGTCGTTTGCATGGGAATTTGGAATATGTTGGGTGGATTAGAGGGATAGATGGGAAATGTAACGCTCATTACTTTTAAGGTACATGGAAGGAAGGAAGGGTGGATGGATGGATAGAGGGCATAGGATGGATAGAATAGCAAAGCATAGGATAGGATAGGATGAGAGTTTTTTTTTGCATAGCATAGCGTAGCATTGCATTGCATTGCACGATGTGGTGGGGGGAGAAGAGTAGCGGATTTATAGATTATTTTTTTTTTTTGTGTGTTGTTTATAAATTTTGATTTTTTATATATACATACACGTGAGTGAGTGTGTGTGTGTGTGTGTGGATATTTTTGGTTTGTGTGAATGTGAGTGTGTGTTGTGTGTGTGTGTGTGTATGTGAATGTGTGCGCGTTTGCGTATGTGGGAGGGTTAGCGTAGTCTGTTGTTACCCTGAAAAAAAAATTGGGTAATGAGGATAAGTGCCACAAAAAAAAAAAAAAGAAAAAAGGGGAGAGGGGCCAAGGTAGTGGAAGGTAGGAAGTGGGTAGAGGTTGGAGTGAAAGATGTGTATATTAGCGACCGAATCACGCAAGGAACAAACCTTTTTATTTGCGTACTGTATTATGTACGTGGGATTGAGGGTAACTGGTACCTGGAACGATATAGTTTTAATTTTTTTTTTTTTTTTGCTAAATGAGGGAAGAAAAGGTGGTAATAGAATAGATGTGATGTATCTTGGTGATGAGTTCGTGTACGTGGTTTTAAGGTACGGATTGAAAAAAAAGGTTGTCTTGGGATGTGTGATGGATTTGCGGGCGTATAGGGGGAGGTTATCGATATCTATCCTCTACGGAGGCACGGTCGACGTCTCTTTTGTAAGCAGCTGACTTCCGTAACTGACCAAAGTAACTTTCCTACCCTGCGCCATGTACGCGTGTACCGGTGACCGGGTGGCTGTTACCAAGCGCAGCACGACCGGCGGTATTACCAACCGGCGGCCCCGCAGCACTGCCACGGAGATGAATGATCATCATGACATACCCCCCCGTAGCCGGCATTACTAATGCAACGAACTTATTACGAGCGTGGAGTTAACTATTATGCCATCGTTACTGTAGTCAAACTTTAGTCTTCTCGTTCTGGCAAACTTTCCGTGCCTGTTCTCTGGGGATATATGAGATAGGATCATCAATTAACTGATCAGTGCTGTATCGCCATCTTATAGAACATACACTACCCATGCGCCACACCCGCAGCCCCCCAGCTCCATATGATATTGAAATCCGCCTTCGTTGCGTCAGAGATTCACCATGTTATCCTTGACACCTGTCAAACCGGCCCGCGAGATCCCACCACACCCTCGCCAACTGCAAATCAATATAACCCATATTCAATGTACCTCCAAATCCCAAGCCAGGCTACACTCACAAGTGCCCCTCCCGCGTTCACATCGATGAGGCTAGTTCCTCTACCCCCATCCATCGATCTGGTATCAGATCCTTACTGTAGGGGTAAAACTAAGTTTCGTAACCAGCTCACCAGCATCAAACACCCTACCCCAGTTCTAGAGTAACGTTACAGGCCCAGGAAACACCTCACAAGGTCAGCGTAGCAAACTGACACAATTTCCCCCAAACGGAGTTTCTCTTCCCAGACCTGAGGTGGCCGGTCCAAATTCTGCAATTGCGTTTTTTTTTTTCTCTTACATGAGCGATCATTGCTTTTCCGTGTATGGTGTATCTATTATGCCATGTACACATACAGTGAAAACTATAGAAATAAAAAAAACTGCAACACTTGGTTCTTTTCCCAGTACATCATGAGGAATATATCAAACTCGCCCCCGATGGCTTTTTGTAAGATTCCGGGACCCGTAGCTCGTCTTGGTCATTGGCGTTACATGCCTCGTTTTTGTTTTGTTTTTCTCTCGATGGGCTAGTTAATATTTCCTACACACAAATCGCAAAAATAGGAGTTGTGCAAAAATCACAACTTTAAACCTAAAACTACAAAAAGTAAACCAGCTCAGAAAGCGTATACATACAGCCCCAGATGAAAATCGAACAAAAATTTCATTCCAATGCCGGGAGTTAGCCTTCTCTGCTCCTTTACTCTACCTAGGCAGCAATTAATAAAAAAAAGAAGGAAAAAAACTCAAATGCAAAATGCATAAGGGATTTCTAACTAAAACGAATTTCCTCAAGTAAAGTAACTTTACTTCAGAACCGAACTGCATGTAAACGCACCCTGCGGCTCGAGTTTCCATATACCATCTCTATCCCCACTCTTGGACGTGCATGCGTCACAAGTGCAGAAAAGTGAAAAAAGTGGCTACCTGTGCAACTCCACTCCGTTCAGCTTGCAGTTGTAGAATTGAGTGTAATAAGCTAATAGCGACTAGAGTACTCGTACTCTGATTGAGGAGGCGCAGCACAAGCCTCGTCGGATTTACTTTTAGTACTGCCGCGGATACATTGGATAGGGTACTATGTATTTGGGCTTGGAGAATACGAGTTCACTGACGTACCCGCCAGCTGTAGGAATTTGCAACTCACGACTACATGTAGACTAGAGAATGCTGAAGATAGTTATGTACCGCCACGTGTCGCGCAGTCATGAACTTATTCACAGCCTGCCTAAGTAAGCAAGCGTCTGGCGCGGCTCAGGAATTAAATATGACTTCATGTCATCCAACTGCCTCACAACCACAGCTGCCCACAGAACTTTCAATGCAATGATATATCTTCAAATTTACCAACTATAGAATCTATATACGTACCGGCCTGTTGGTCCATACTGTATAGTGACGTTTGGTTGTAACTACTTTAGTCTAAGATGTATGCAGATATTGTAGCTCTTGCCAGTCCAGGCAGCGGCGGTATCCGGCATGCCTTAACTTCGGCACGGATTCAGCCTATGTGATCCTGTAGATTTTAACGTGGAACCCTTGAGCATGTAATGAACTTCAGGGCTTACATAGGTAGTGAATTGTCCTCTCCACGAGTAGCCTTCGACCTCGCCATAGCCTGTAAGGCGGCATGCGAGTAATGATATAAAAAAAATAAAAAAAAAAAAAAGAGTAGCCTTCGACGCCCCGATAACTGACCGGTTGGGTCTTTCATGACGACCCGCAGCCGGGCGGGCGCGCGGCAAAGGAAGATCACTTTGAAAAAAAGCTAGTAGTATTGCCCAATTGGCATCTTCGAGTGTTGTATTTGCTTATTATCCCCTGCCAGTAATCCATTGCTCCAGGCGTAGATGAGAAAAAGCAGGACTCAAGATGCACATAATTGTGACTGCAGATCTAGCCCCACATCAAGGCTTACTCAGTGTATTTGCGATTGGATGCCCAGTTTCGGGCAATCAGAGAGTGTTTCAAATGCAAGTGTTGTTTCCCAAGTCAGGCAGCCGTATCTCATGTTTCTGCTCAGCTCCATTCAAGCCTACTATGGTGGAGAAGATCAGCAGCTAACTCAGAGGAGAGAATAAGGTGGCTGGAAGTAGTTAAAAGCCAGTGATGATACGTCAAATACAGTCAACGTAAAACTGCTGTTAAAACTGCAATGCAAGAACGCTAATGCCAAACTTCGCATACAGCTAATTGCTGGTTGTACTCGAGTTTGTTTGTGGGTTCAGAGAGCAACAAGCCTAGATTGGAAGTTGCGTTTTTTTCTGACTCTGCTCGCCCTGGCAGCTTTCGTTAGCTATTCAACCGTGGAGTCATAAATTGAGTAGTCTGTATGCGTCTTCGTTGAACAATCGCATCATGTGCATATCTAAAGAGCATAAGACAAGGCAACTGAGCTTACCTAGGAACACCTTTTTCGAACATGATAATAGCTAACATACCTATACACTCGAGCGTCATTTCCCCGTAAACAGCTATCTTCGGTAAAGTCTGATAGGGCTAAGTAAAACCTATCAGCACAGGCGGCATCTATCAAGCGGCTTCTGCCATGGTATTGCCAGTAGAAGATCTTCTCTTCCAGCGCGCAATAATTCAAAGCGAACCTGCGTACATTATAACACTCATCTCAATGAGGTAGGCAACTACCCCACAGATCGTGAATGCGGGGGAAATCTGTCATCAATGTGTCAAATTGTAGGTGTCAATTAGTCAAGCTTAAAGATGACCCGGTTTCTCCCTATGCGGCTGAGAATCGGCAATCTCTCCCGGCCTCTTGAACTGTCAATCGTGAAGTTGATGCCTGGAAGCTGAATGTGATGGGCCATCGTGCAAGCTCGTACTGTGAATGAGTGCAGATATGGAGGATGTGACGAATGGACCAGATTGGTCCTACAAGGAAGTAGCCGAATATGCCACTTGTACTCTACATTAGCTTCAAGGTTCTTGCTGGATAGTGTACTCCAATGTAGATATAGGTACTCTCATCGTATGGAGTAGGCGGGATCGGGGTCGATGGAGTATCTAGGCCGTAAAGTGCTGATGTCTTTGAGCGATGCGCTTTACTTGATAGTCGTATAGTCACCTGGAGGACCAGAACGAATCATCAAAGCTGATCGCCGTTTTTGGGCAAAATAAAGGTGAAGGCTTCTGCGAACATGCATGAGCTCGACAAGAATACAGCAGCTTGTATGAACGTTCGGAGGCAAAGTGCGAACCAGCTTGCATGCATTATGCTTCCAGGTCTCGACCTGACTGGTCCAAGGTTGTGAGCGAGTGGAGAGGAAGAGAAGCTCTAAAAGCAATTCAAGGTTTGACGTGCATAATGGACAGCAGCGGATACTACTGAACGCAAATTCTATAAAAGGGATTGGCCCTAGTTGCAGGCTTCAGGATGGAGAGAAAATCACCGGCAATGATTTCCGAAGATTTGAAAAACAGCTGCAGTTGTCTGATCATTGCTTTTTGCGAACGGAAGTGAACACTAAAGTGAAGATGAGTAAGTAATGTTCTGGTGAGAAGATAGAATCTGGGGATTGCTTTAGCAGATTCGACATGATAAGGTTGCGCAAATGCATAATGACCTTGTTGTAGGATTTAGATGCGAAGGTACTGGATGAGGAGTTGCCTACCGAGTTGAGAAGCGTGCGGATGAGCTTACCGAGGGCAAGAACAAGCGAGAGAAAGGCAATTCCTCTCTCAAAACCCTTTCTCCTCTTCTCCTCCTACCCATTGATGAAAAGTATCTCCCTGTTTTGCTTTGTCTTTTTTGATAGGCGTGCTGAGGTCCCTTTTCGTACTTACCAAGTACTTCCCGATAGGATGCTGCACATTCAGGAGTAACGGGGCTAGTAGGAGAAACTTAAAAACACTGTCAACAATACGTATCATACGATCACCCTCTTGCAAGGTCATCGTGATGTAGATCAAGTTGATCACCTTCAGTGAAAGGAAGACAATGACAATGACAAGTCACTTATGATATGCACGTCAGGCCTTCCATCTGCCGATTGACGGCTTGTTATCATAGGATCATTGTATTTCAGTAAAATGCGTAACTCTACTCGGCGACGGCAAATCATTTAGGCGAATTGCTTGAATTCTGCAGATTCATTTTGAAGTGCAACTTCAGCAGACACTGATTTGAGCTGTAACACAAGGGCGAAAAAGATTTCGGCAAAAAAAATTGCATTCTGCTTTCGTCGTTTAGATATCTCACAACGTTAATCATTGGCCACTTCATTAAACATCCGTACACCAAGTGGTTGAATCTTAACCAATAGCGTCCGAGCCTTGGTGTAAAGAGATTGACTTTTTTTACTTTGCTATACTACCCCGGCTCTTGCAGCGAACGATAACCAAATTTGTATCATGGGGCTTTCATCTAGTCTGGTTGGAAATCAGGAAAGCGGGGTACGTACCCTCGTCCCCAGGCACGGTAAGCCTTCTAGATGTTCCATTGAAAATTTTTCCGGATTAAGACGGGGAAAGTAAGAAGATATAGGTATGCATACGGCGAAATGTAACAGGCTATTAGTCTCGTAAAACCAGGCCTCCTAACCGGAAAAGTGACTAGTAGGTTGTATGGTTCCAACCAGACTATCTGTGTGAAAGTGATTCAAGCGACATGTCCTTTCGAACTCAGAGCTCCCTGTTTTCAGCCGACGTTTTGTCTAGAGAATTCGCCGTGCACGCATTGCAGGCACAGTCAATACACCGCATGCATGTTCTGCGTACAGTGCTTGCGCCAGACGGGCGTATCCTACTCCAAAGTCTTTATTGGCAAATATTTTTTCATTGATTTCTTTTGCATGTTGAGACCTCGCCGTGGTGCCCTGACTTGTGCAGACAAGCCAAGAACTTCGAGAAGGGTTTCACAGATTGCAGCTCCAGGTTCAACCAGACCCACTTGTGTTCTCGTGCCCACCCCTTGGTTTGATTGAGGGAGATACAGGTGCTAGGAGGTGAGATATCTAATTAATATCACAACATGAATCCACCGCCAACTGGTGCGAATGTATAGGTCACGACGTCGATTTCAACTCGGGGACATGTTCGATCATGAACAAATGCTAAGCCAAGCTTAAAAGAAAAAAAAATTCAACAATCTGTAGCCTTGCTGCTAAGAGAGTTAAGAAACTGTAACTAGATTCTGCATCTGCGTCTGCCACAGCGACATACGCATTTACATGTACACTTTCGTCCCGTGACCTGGGCAGTTTACATGCTTCCGACGTTCTTCTTGGCACAGAAGGGCGAATCATTTGCTGTACAGCACTGGTATGGGGTATGAATGTACGCGCCGGCACGGTTATGTCTTACACTCAACCCACATTGACTTTTTTTCACACCGCATTGCATTTGTTAGTGAAATTGGAACTCCAACCCATGTAAGTGCTGTTACTAAAGTGATATTTCATTGTACATTGAACTGTTGGAGAAGATGTCGTCTTAACATATCCTGTTGGTTGCTAGCAAACAAGATGGGGCAGAACGTGGGATTGAAACTGGGGTCACAGAATGTACTTGCCAATGGGCTCAAGGCTGGAAAGAGCTGGATAGTGAGCAATATCCAATTAGATAGCGAGGTTGACAACGGAGTAGCCAGAAGAAACCCATGTCAAGTGCGTGAAAGCGCATTCTGCGCCAAACAATTTTTGGGAGTCACGATAGCTTCAATTCCAATGCTTGCAAGAATGTTCTCAGACCAAAGAATTGTCGCGTGCCTTCCCTCATCTGCAATTTCGGAGGAAGGATAGCTGTCCAGCCTGGATATCATCTTATGCTGTTTGTCATATTTCCATCTCAACATTCTTATTCTTCGATTCGCAAATTTTTTACCCTCTATCGTCTCCACTTCAACCGTTAACAAGGATTTGCGTACCCATGACCGTTTACTTTTTCGCAGTCGAATTCAACCCTATACGGTCTACCCTTGCTATATCGGACCTCGCTATACCGGAAACCTTGCTATGCCGGATGGCCTCTGTCTACGACATCCGTTCCCCATACAAATCGCCCTTGGATAGAAACCTCCAGACAAGTACCCCCCTTGCCTCCATACAAATAATATTTGCTATACCGGACACACTAATACTAATACATCTTAGACTACTCCATTTCACATTTGGCTGCCATCACTGCTGCCATCACTGCTGCTGTCACTGCTTCTGCTAACGCCGTTGCTACTACTGCTACCATCACTTGCTACAATATTGTTCGAGTAATGGAAACTGGGCACTTCGTTGCTTCTTGTTCCATGTTCCGAGATTAATTGCTAATCACTTACCACTTTGTTTCAAAATACACTAAGTAGATACAGCTACCGGTCAGCTAAAAATAATAAATTAGATACCTAGGATATCAAAGTTAAGTTAAAGTACAATAATCTTACCAATTCATCTCAAAATTGTTTATCAAATTCAGTTAATTCTTCTTTAGCATATTTTTGCTCTAGTCATATTTGATGCTTCTCAAGCTCACTTGAGGTCCAACGTTTTTCTAAATTTCGTGAGTGATGCATATTGATGTCTTTGGCTGGGTGTGAACAAGTTGATGTTATCAAATCCCTTTACGTGACCTCCCCCTCCCAAAAAAAAACAAAAAAAACAAAAAAACAAAAAAACAAAAAAAGAACAAGTTGATGTTTATATCGTTCATTTCCTATTCA
Organism: Kalaharituber pfeilii; assembly: GCA_015179045.1. Taxonomy (NCBI): domain Eukaryota; kingdom Fungi; phylum Ascomycota; class Pezizomycetes; order Pezizales; family Pezizaceae; genus Kalaharituber; species Kalaharituber pfeilii. Next base: position 656,233 of record WHUZ01000024.1, read on the forward strand.
GTAATTATTTGAATTTACAAAATTTTATCAGCTCCCCTGTCTGCCAAGTATTCTATTCTATTCTATATGCTACCGGAACCTTGCTATGCCGGACGAAAAGTGCCAGATTTTAGCGATCCGGTATAGCAAGGGTAGACTGTAGCTACTTGGATCTGAAGCCGAGAGCTTAGGGCGGGACCCGTTCCGAACCGCCCCCACAGATGCCTCTCGCTAGCTGTCATAAGCGGTGAGAACAACTCACCAAGACCGCAGCCGAACGCCGTGAAGTTCTAACACATCAATTGATTATATCCTAATCCCTGCTGTCGTTCATACTATGTTCGCTGTTATCATCTCCTACAAGCAGCTAAGTACGAGTATAGGGTATCATTCGTTCTAGCAACTCATAGGATAACTTTGTAGCTTGGGAAGATGCTAAACATACCAGTACTTACTGATTTTGCATTGCTGCATGCGCTGGAGTAAAGTGGATAAAGCTGCTAGTACATTTATATGTTGAAACCCGGCTCCGGTGATATCCCGGAGTTGCGGTTACCTTAAAGGATTAATTAAGAAGCCGAGAAAAAGATGACCGGGATTCCCAAGCCATTGAATCGAATGTGCTTGAAAACTTTCAGTGACAATTAGCATGCTGCAGTGATGCAGTCTATCCCACAAAAGATGGCATGGCTGTATGCTGCTAATGCGATGCATGGTTAGGATATCTCGATAGAGAAATGGTTAGGAGAAACCGTAATGGTGGATACTACCAGATTCTCGGGAAAAATGCACCTCCGACGCCCGCTCATAAAGAATACATGAACCGCTCTTACTAAAATTGCTGAGGCATACGAGTCCACACTGCAGATTGATTGTCCAATCAAATCTTCAGCTTCTAAATTTAACCTTTCAGCAGAAAGATAAAGAGGTTATACAGTCCTATCTTGCTATAACAAAAGGGCAAAAATTTGGTTCGTTATAGCAAGGCTTTGTTATAGCTATAGTATATTGAGTGGAAAATTAGTCAGAATGCTTGGCAGATAAGTAGAGATTCTTTAGTAGCTGAACTTTCAGCAATAGACTTTAATTTCGCAGTTTTACTGTTGAAAGAAATATAGTTAAACATGAAATTGTAAATATCTATATCAACACACTCAGAGATGAATGTCTACAAAACATTGGGCATTGAGGAAGCTAGAGAAGCAGCAATTATGCAAAAAGAAACCTAGCTGAGTTCCGAGTATTTTGTGAATACAGGTGACCCTGGCTATAATGAACCAGTTTTTAGTGAAAACCTGGCTATAGTGAAGGGATGGGCCAGATTCTTTGTGTACACAGTTAAAGAAAGTACCCTTGCTATAGTGAAAATTGGTGAGAAGATCAGTCGGATTCTTGGCCTTCATTATAGCCAGGGTCACCTGTATTCACAAAATACCAACATCATTAGGAAGGTTTTCCCGTAATGAGTAAGGGATGTAGAGGTGATAGTGGATAAGTACCTTGATTAGTCATGTATTTCATCGCCGCTTTTCGTTATAGCAAGAGTAATTTGTATGTAGATAGAAATAACTTCACTCCTATCTCATTATCGTTTCCTTATTCTGTTGGATTTCGTTATATGATAGCAAGGGGCATTTGAGTGCAAATTTCAGTATAGCAACGTTTTCGCTATAACGGGGTTCTTTATAGCAAGGTAAGAGTGTATGTACGGACACTAACTACCACTTAGGCCTAAACTCAGGCAGTATCAAAAACTCGGCTATTATGATAGGGGTGTCAGTACGTGATAATCTCTTACCATCGCATCCCAATCCGAAACCGGGGAAACCTGGGGTAAGGGAGGGCAAAATGTTTCATCTTAGTGTGTACCTGTGTGTACGTGTAACGTTACATGGTACTAGTAGTGAAGGTGATGTTGAAGTGCTAGGTCTATGAATAGCATTATCGACGTCGACAGATACGAATACCAGTATCTAGTTGATGTGTTCTGCACTTCGCATTAGAGGCTTTGAAGTAAGACTCTCTCAATGAAAGTCTTCAACTAAACTTGGAATGTCTAAGGATATGAAGCATGACTTCTGGTGTTATGACGGGTTATAATTAGATGACTACAGATATGGGTTGACAGCTGCAAGTTCAGTGAATGTGCAATTGGCGGACCATAGTGCACTTGATACCTGGATTTCGAGATTTTGTGGGTGTACAGAGCGCGTAAGCGCTATCCAAATCATTCGACGTTGCGGTCTGATTTACCAGACTACAAGATGGTCGCAACTCGAGGTGGGGACATGAGTTGCTATATTTAGGTATACGTGTCTCCGTAGGCTCAAGGCTGCCTTCAACGTCTATTCCAGTCATGGCGTCTGCCGACGTATGCATAATGTAGTACCATAGAGTGAGACTGTTCGGAGAAAATGCACCTTTGCCCTCGGCTACAGTCGCCGGTACTTTAATCAAGAAGTAGAGTTGAAGATGTTGATTTCGGGCTATGTGGGGTTCACCTTTGCATAGTTGCCGCCCTTCGCGGGTTTTTCCAAGGACGCCTGGGGCGCAGGCCTTACTTATGAATCAAGCTGCCAGTCTCAAATATGCAATACAGCCTTGTAGGGCACAGGTGTGTATATCGGTACATTGCCAGCATCAATACCAGCCATTGATCAACTTGTATTGGAGATTCCAGAGTATACCAGGTCACGCGACTCTGTGATGCATGTGTTCCTGCCTTAGCCTGGAAGATAGAAATAGCCTAAGTAGTACATAGGCCAAGACATTCTAGCATGCTCTAGCATTAAACGCCTGGTCCGAGGCTATTCCTGCCTCGCATTAACAACAACTTTACTCTGCTTACCTCAATTCCTGACTGGATTATCTAGTCTGTCAGCCCTAGGATATGCATGCTGAAACCTCTGTGTATGATATGCATCAGATAATGTGGTGGTGGGGATTTGTGTTAGGAAGTCTCGCGGCGAGGTATTGGTACATTGGGGCGAAAGTGAGGGATTCCTGGTAGGCAAGATAAGTAAACTCCCGCTGGTAAATTCTTGCGTGGTGCAAAATCGTACCTGGGACGGTATGCAAGCCCGTAATCGATGACAAGTGTCCCTAAGTGTCCCCATTGGAAATGGCTCCTATGATAAGACTCATGAAAAAAGGTAACTACCGTCATGTGTGCTTTTTGTGTGTTTCCCTCCAATTATACGAAATTTCAACCCATATCTATGACCTGTGAGTATCCGAGGCTAATTATAAGTGAAACTATCTTGCGATGTAGGTTGATCCTTTCTATGTGCGGGGCTAAAGATATGGCGATCGAGACTGGCTCAAGATATCAACTGTTATCTCTCAGCTGAGGAATTTCACGTGTCGCCACACTTTCAATATTCCATTTTAGAGCCTTATGAGCGTTTTAAGCGCTCAAGTAACAGTTGCGTGAAACAATCGCTGGCAACAGTTGCAACTTGTTTCAATCCGAAAAATGGTGTGGTTTGCATCCGAGAGTGGGTACCTGCTTCTGCTGTAGGGCAGTATGAGAAAGTCATTCAGGTATTACTATTGACTGAGTGTAATAGTGAGCGAGAAATCATGAAACGAAACATATACCGCTACTTGTCTCGGATATAATTCCCGAGCTACACATGTCAAAGAGCGACCCTATAGCCGCATGACCATAATGGTACATCTGATATCTCTCAGACCCAGCTCGGATAATCGAATCGAACATCACGCCCATGGCATAGTGTTATCCGGATTTACTTCGATACCGCCCCATTCCCCACGATGTGAGGGGTATATCGATATCGATATCGGTAATTCATATGTGTCGATAAACTACATGCTAAGGTGTGCCCTTACGGTGACCAGGCATAGTAATGGAACCATTTCCAAGTGGGGTTCAGAGACTGGAAGAATATTTGCATGTGAAACATTTTTTTCTTGCTCCTCCAATTGCGTCGGGGGGTATGTTTACGTTTAAATACCGCATGTGGAGAGACGGTCTTGTCTATATATTTATTTAGAGTCTTATTACCATGTAACAGCTAGTCTCGGTGCCGTGCAAAGCTGCTAATGAAATGGTATACTAGCGATCGATAAATCAATCAGGTGTCGATGTAGCGATACATAGCTTTATTCACTAGAGTAAGATTTGTTCGATTGTAATCGATATAGTACACGGCTGACGATGAGCTGCAACAGGGTTATTGGTTATCGGGGCAAGCGGGCTGATCTCATAGTGACATCCCTCCGCAACAGCCCAGGTAATTTGTTACAGGGCTCTGGAAGGTTGGCTAGCCAGCTCCACTTGAGAAAACAATTTCAAATAAATGCGCAGCTCATGGTCACTCATGCACGACGGGGTAGAGTACATGCGAAGGTCACGTGAGGAGTGAGAGTTCAAGGTACGTCCGTAATTGAGATAGGAATGAGAATGAAAAGTCATAATTGCTCAGTGAGACTCAACCTTCTGAAGTGCTGGAGAGGAGAAGGTACGTGGGCTCTATTGGAAATATTGGGTAGGGAAGACCGTGCTGGATACTAGTACGTCTGTTCAATGACATGATACATTGCCCATAATCCGTCTACTAGTATCTACTCTGGAATTCTCTCCTCATACCAGGTTACCGTCAATGCCAGTCAATGTGCTGCACTATATATTTAGTTTCCAAGATTTTACACAATCTTGGTCATGCATTCCATAGCACAGAAGATACAGCAGACTGCGTAGTTATGCTTCGTGTATAAGTAGAGTACATCATGCGATGCACTCTACATACGTGTCGATACATTGGAAACCGCATACTGCAGAACCGCCCCATATAAACAGCATATCACCGGTGTCAACCACTAATGCCCCTGGTCATGGCTAGGTATTTTAGGAGAAGCAAACATCCGCGGTTACGCATCGCTGTACAGGATAGACCCTTCTTGCACCATCGGATCTATGACCCCGCAATCGGGGAAAGGAAGCGGGATCCTGGGATGGGCCAGATACAGGTTGCATAGTATGATATGCCTAAGCGCTATGTAGTATACTAAAATAGCTATGGTTTATGGTTAATGTCATTGTAGAGAGCACTGAGGTCAAACATTTTAGTATCACTGGACGACGTTCGCGGCTACTGCTCGATGTTCAAATGCGGAGCGAGCGGGAAAGTACCATTGCGTTGCAGAGCAGAGCATTGCAATCACCATTGGGATGGGGGCTAGCTTGAGACGAAGCTGCAGCGTAGCAATTGGCTGGGACTGGGGTCGGGAACAGGGGTGCGTCATCCGGACATGCTTGAGGCTTGCATTGCCCGTCATGACTGGACCAATGCAAAATTGGTGTGACTCGCCTGGCATAGCATGGCATTGGCATGGCGTGATGGAGACTGCACTCGACCCGACTTCCTCTTTGAGCCAAGAGGGTAGTCTTGTACGCTGACTACCAAGAGGGCACGAGACTAGCACGAGACGGCGGCTACTCGTAGACTTGAAAACCACCCCCTTCGGATTAGAGCAGCTTATGTAATTTTCCGATCCAAAGGGTCAATCCGATCCCGCGGAGGCTTTGTGCTCGGATCCAGTGCAAGACCCGCTCATGCTCCTCCTCCCCTCCCTCCTCCCTCCCTCCCCACACTGTCCCTCTGTTTTACTCTTTGCTCTGCTCTCCCACTCTCACTCCCCCCCACGGCCCAGATGGATCGAATGTATGTCACCCATTGATCAGTCGAGCACGAGCCTGGGTATCTTGCGCATCTGCTAATCTAACTGAACTCAGATCTAGCTAAGTAAAGCCCCAGGGCCCCCTCCTCCCCACCCATCTGTTGCTTGAATTACTGCTCCAATGCACCTGAGATCACATCTCGAGGTGTCGTTACTCTTGCCTTGACAGCACACGTTCCAACACGTCTACTGGTTGGTACAGTGCAGCGTCCCAATAACAATGCCAGCTGGGCGGCAGAAAGAACTTTGCTCTATGCAGACATCAGCTAGCCCAGAGCTGAGAGCAGAGAAATGAATAAAGCTTATGGCAAGGCAAGTACTTCATTTCTACTATTCGGAGCCTATTGCCTGCCGATTTTTTCTCCGCAAATAGGTTCTTTTTCCCGACGTGTAACCCCCCACAAAACGCTGCAGTAGCCTCCGCGAAAAGTCCATGCCGATGCCCTCGAATACAGCCAGATCAATTTATCTCACCACAGGCAGGTCTAATCTTTCGGGCCAATTCGAAATTCACCTTCCACGCCACAGAGCGTGATCCCTGCCTGGGCTTCCTAATTTGGTTACCAATTGTTGCGTTCTGGCTAGGTGGAATTGCAGCTCAACATCCCTAAGCGTGAGAACAGGCGCTTTCGGTAGTCTCGTAACCAGCGCTTTCGGTTAGTTGAGCCTCATCATTCGACCCGCCCACAGACGCGGCTCGTGCTAGCGCATGCTCGGCTGTACGAAGGCAGCAAAGGAAGTTGCAAATTTGTGAATAAATCTGAGCAGCTTTTTTTCGGCTGTGAAGTTGAAATTGCAAAAAAGGGGGTCACGAGAGCACTGCTCTCCCACACGTTAATGCAGGTACAATCTCGTTGTCTCTCTCCCCCAATACGCGTGACGCTTCGTACGGAGAGTTTCTTCCTTTTTTCTGGGCTTGAAATGACAACCTTTTTATGACAATACGGCGCCAATGCCTTGCGATGCCTCGCGAGGAGTTCACATACCCGAAACGTTTGCTTGCTTCCAATGATATCCACTGGGCCGCAATGCTTTCGCGTTTCAATAAATGAAACGTACATGTCTTGCACTAAAGCTTGCATCAGAGAGATTTCAGGGATAAGGATCTAGAGGAATACGCTGCCCAGTCATAATTGCAACCCATGCCAGCGGCGGATGCTCGCGACACAACACTGAATTATGCTGATCTATGATGATGCCTTTAACTTGACGAGCAAGGTTTTATTGTTTATCCTCCTCATGACTGGTGTGGTCTCACAAGGATATTCGCAATTAAAGTCATGATAAAATACTTTGTAATGAAATTTATATTGGAAAAGTTCCAATACGAAATACTTCCGTGAGACCCCTGATAAACACATTTGTTCCAAGACGCTGGACTTTTCATGAGCTCCTACTCTCCTCGATCTGCCAGGATAAATATCGCTGAGGATACTGCAGAGGTTCCTTTTTCAAAATCCGACCCAGAGGTGGGGGAAGCCCAGTCTAGGCAGATTCGACACGGGGTTGCTGCTCCAGCTTGCCATATGTGTACACGTGTCGAATGGCGCCGGGGTCAGTAACAATAGGATGCTACTTACTGCATGCCTTTTCGTCGTGGTGTTGTCAACCTGCAGGAGTAAGATCTTACATTGAATTTGAACTGTGTGTCTCGGGGCTTGATTCCACTCCCTAGCCAGCATTTCGCCGGCCGGATTAAACTCTTTTCGAAATTAACTAAGCCAATGAGCTTAAGCCTAACAAAGGGTAGCCACCTGCTAGCATGCGCTGAGCCCACTTTAACCCAAAAAATTTAAATGCAGCGATACGCGGAATGTATCGATTCGTTGGAACGGCGAAACTGTGGCCAACTAGTAAAGAGGTATTCAGCCTACCCCCTGACCCAACAATACTTTACTTGAGGAAGCTGGGGCTCTTCAGGAAAGTACCGGTCGGGTTACTATGCGAGAAAGGTACACAAATTTCTGATCCAAACTCGGATACTCGATTGGCTGTTGCGTGGCTGGGCTAGCTGTCAACGGAGATTCTGTATCGTGTAACAGCAAAGGCCCGTTAAATATAGGCGTGTGCGAGGAGTGGTGCTTCGCTTTGCTCGCTCCGCTACGACCTACGTGCTTGTGCTTGCTTCCTCTCTTCTTTCTTCATCCTCTCTCTGTTCAGTCCTTCCCAAACGAAAAAAGTTGCACCTCTCGGGACGTTTTCTAATATATTGCTTTTAATACGTTCTTCTTGCAAGATCATCTGGGGTTGCTGTGTATCTCCAATACTGCAAAACGAGTTTTGCTTTCGTTACCATCATCTGTTTAGTTTCTCTGTCGTTCTAATATAGCGGGAATTGCTTGGGATTTTCACGCGGTGTTTGGAAATTGGTACAAGGGGTATCGATCGCTTTTACGGTTCGTAATATATCTGGTGTTTACGTTGTTCCCGTTCAGCGTGTGACGTTACCCTACATGGCCCCCCTCCCTTTTTTTTTCTTTCTGGGCTCGTTTCTCTTCTTCCTCAAACCATGGCATTCCCCGTTAATACTGACTGACAAAAGATTGCATTCTATAGAGCAGACCACTGCGTGAGATATATCTGGGGTTGATCGATACAATCTCGATTGAGTGGGCCCATAGGACCTGTTGCTGCCTTGGTTTTTTTCCTTCTTTTTGTTTTTTTCCCTCTTCTAATGCGCATTTCATCGGGCTGGTCTGCTCACCTCGCATATTGAATTTTGTGCATCTATCGTCGAAAAGACAGCACAGCAAGGCGGATTTGCAAGCGCACAATTATTCTTGTTACTGCGCCTAGTTTCTAAAGGTTATTGCTCTCTCACATCTGCCCCCCCCCCCCACCACTAACAGCGACACGTCTGTTTGGCTTGGAATTGTAACCACACCTGTTTTAAAAGCAAACATTACTGATACTTTCTTTTTTTACATGGGCTGACTGACACAGGCACACAGCACAGCTCCAAAACTCGAAAGGACATATCTGGACCTGAGGCCGCCCATTCCCGCGCCTGACGGCTCCGCCCTCTCTCATCGCGCACTCATTCATTCTTTAGTGCCTTGTCCTCCAATGGACATGAAGATGTACATTCGCCCATCAATAGTGCATCCATCGAGTTTCCAGTCCCAACCTTCACTCCCACAGCAGACACAAAACCCTACCCAAAGGCGCATTCCACCAACAAACTCGAGTACAAACATGTCGACCACCTTCCTTAACTTCCCATACGACAATTCCGACTCGTTCATGCCTTGGTCACCAACAGCAAACGGAACTATGATGAATGTGAATAATGGACCCCCCTTTGCTCCGCGACATCTAGCGTCACCGCCGCCTCCACCCGCGATGAGCCCATCGTTCCAAACATTTCCGGCACCACCCCCACATTTCCCATCTGCTGGGCCAGTTGGTGGATTTCAACAACCACATGGTGTATTATCACCAATTCATTCTCCTGGGCTTGGACCAGTTGTACCTCACAATGGGAACACTTTCGCACCGCAAAATCCAGGCATGGCGCCGCCACAGCTGCCATATCACAACATTCCACCACCAGCTTCTGCATTAGGTAGCCGGAATCCTACGCAACATCAAATTCCACCACCACCGAACTTCTCGATTTTCATGAATACCTCTATGAATGGGTCGAGGGAGAATGGTCCAAGCCACATGGGCCCTTACATTACTCCACCAGTGTCAGCTCCCAGCTCACCATCACCACCTCCTCCACATCAGCTCAATGGGTATTGCCCTGCCCCATTTTCCCCCAATGGCATGCAGCCTTTGTCTAGTATGGTATTGTCTCCTAACATTGTTGATTCCCATATGTCAAACAGGGCTGCTCCTTCCTTCCCCCCTCACTCCCATCTCTCATTCGCTCCATCTATCCCTCGAACTGTGGGTACACGGCCGAATAACAAGCCACCTACTCCACCGTTAGCAAAAACAAATCTTGCATCTTCTACAGTGATTACACGAAATGATTCCCCTGTACAAACGAATAATGACCAAGCTGTTACGTCCTCTACCCCGAAACCAAAACTTAATCCTAATGCTTCTTCATTCATGCCTGTGGTGAAATCACCTGCCATTGTGACAAGCACACCTACGCCCCCACCCAGGCTCAACAGAGCAGTCACCCCTCCATCAAAGCCGCGAACTCATCCATTCAATCCTCTATCCTCGCAATTCAACCCATCACCGTCGCCCACACCCACAAAAGAAGATGAATCCAATCATGAGAAGGGAGCGAAGTTCAACCCGGCTGCTCCGGCTTTCGTGCCACCAGCAACATCGCGACCTAGTCCTCCGCCAAACGCGCCAACTGGTCCGGCAGCGTCTCGCGTTCCACGGACGAACCCGCCTCCAGACAACTCCTCCCTATCGCGTCCGTACTCCAAACTTCCGCTCTCTCCGCCAACTGGCCCAAAGGCGGACGCGAATAAGATGCCACCACCGCCAAATATCGGGTTAGGGATTGGAATGGGTGCTGCGAACGAAATCGGCATAAGAGGTCTTCCCCCAACCACTCCTCTCGGCCCGAGGGCCATGACTTCTCCTACTGGTCCACGGGCATTGTCCAGGCACTCCTCCACTAGAGAGAGTCACCGATCGAGAGATTCTTATGACTCCAGGGACGGTCATCACAAGCACGGGCACTTGAAGCCTCAAGCAAAGCCGCAAACGAAGCCTCAACCAGTCCTCCCCACCGTAGCTATCACCCGTATTCCAGGCATTGAGAAGCCAGTCCCTACTGGGCCGGCAGCAATGTTGAAGGATATCCCACCAGCCGGATATATCGAAGGCGTGCCGACTGCACCGGCTGCAATGCTAAAAGAGAAAGAGTCTATGAATGGTAGCGATGACGGTCGCGGCCGCTCAGGAAGATACAGCAAGCTCAGCAGGTTCCATAGCCACAGGACAAGGAGCTGGATTAGTGGCACTGACTCGAGGAATGAGTCGAGGTCGAGAGACGGTAGTGTTACGCCTTCACAGGCAGGCAGTGAGTTGGCAATGGAGAAGGTAGCAAAGACGGAGGATATTCCTCCGGTTAGTGAGGAGCCGGAAGTTGCCCAAGAGACGACAACTGTTGAGCTAAAGAACGTGGCTGAAGTTGAGAATGTACCCGTAGAGGAGGTTGAGACCCCAGTTATGGTTGTCGCTCCATCATCAGTGGAAGCAGAAAAGGAGACAATCGGGGAACAAGTGGTAGAGGTAGAACCAGAAGTCAAGGTTGAGAAGGGCGCTGAGGTATCAGAGGTTGGGGGCACCGAGGTTATCGAGACTGGAATCAAACAAGAGGTTGCTGTACCGGCACCGGAGGTTATTGGAGCCGAGACTGAAGCTACCGGGCCCAAGGCTGAGGAGGCAGAGGTTGAGGTTACTCTTCCTGTGACTCTTGCTGTTCCTCTCATTCAACTTGAATTGCCGGGTTCATCTCCTCAGGAAGTTGTCATCCCAGAGTTCCCATCGTCAACACGTGCAGCAACTACTCCATCGTCGCTGCCACGCCTCTCCGAGTTGAGTATGCAGAAGAGAGAGAAGAAGGGTGATTCAATTGTAAGTATGAAGATCGAAGACGGCGTCATGATCGTTCCCAGGGATATCCCTACTCCGGAAATTAAGGCGATGGCTAAGAAGGTGAAGGATGAGAAAAAGGATGGAATGGAGGCAACTCAACCAGAGCCAGAAGTTACAAAACAAGCAACGTAAGTGTTTCTATCTACCTATAACGTGATTTGGAGGGATGGTTTACTAACTTCAACGGTTTGTTCAGCGTTGAAACCCCAGCCGCGACTCAACAACAGCAGAGGCCAGACCCATCGGCAATCTTGCTACGCAAAGAAAAGAAGAAGAAGAATAAGCGAAAGAACAAGTCTGCATCTAAACCAACTCATGTTGAGGCAACTACCGTACCCAATGTCGACACTCAAGATGACATCCAACAGCCGCCAGTTACCAAGAATTTCAGGTCAACTGTAATCATCGGTGGTATCCTTCACAACCCTGAACAGGATGTTTCCAATAAGCTGGTAGAGAAGAAATCGGAGGTTGACGTTGGATTTACCGCAGATTCGCCAATGGAGAATGCAGTTGAGGGTGAAGAAGTTGCTCCATTGAACTTGGATGTTTCTGACCTCAAGCCAGACTCGCCGTTGCTCGGGAAGGCAATACCAATCATTGTCAAGGGTACTGATGTTGATAATTGTGAGGAGCTGGATCCTTCCATGCGGTCTAAGGCTACCTTGGAAGAGCACGACCAAGAGAAGGATCACGATGGTGGAGTTAAGCTGAATCTTGAGCAGGCCGAGCAAGATACTGATGCTATGTCTACTTCTGATGTTGCTGAAGTGGAGCCGCTCAAGATTACGGAATTATATAACGAGGCTGCTGACGAACAGGAAGACGAGGCTGAGGAGCATGCACCTTTGCCTCAGAAGACTGTCGTCGTCGTCGTCGAGGAGGTTGTTCCAGTGACCCTTGAGCCTGCTCTTGAGCCTGCTTCTGAGCACGCTTCTGAGCTCGCTTTTGAGCCCGCTGCTGAGCCCGCTTTTGAACTCGCTTCTGAGCCCGCTTTTGAGCCCGCTGCTGAGCCCGCTTTTGAGCCCGCTTCTGAGCCCGCTATTGAGCCCGCTTTTGAGCCCGCTTCTGAGCCCGCTTTTGAGCCCGCTGCTGAGCCCGCTTTTGAGCCCGCTGCTGAGCCCGCTTTTGAGCCCGCTTCTGAGCCCGCTTCTGAGCCTGAACAGACCATCACTATTCCAGAGCCTGAAGTCCCCGCCCATGCTCCTGTGGAACTCGAGCCAGTCAAGATTTCCGAGGACAGCCCTGTATACATTCACTTTACGGAGCTCTTTGAACCCTGCTGTATCACCCCACCGGATTCAGAGGCCGGCTCGGTGTCTGACAAAGTTACTGAGTCAGTGTTTGAGCCAAGGTCCCCTGAGGAGACTACCATTTCGATTAACAGCATCGTCGATGCTTTGGCTACCTGCAAGGATATCTCCGACTTGATCATGTCATTAGACAAGTATAGGCGAGTCTCTAAACCTGGCAGCCAGGAGGCGAGATTGTTCGATGAGCTGCACCGATACACTACCAACACCGCTGCGCCTCAAGACAATGATGACAAGATGAGCACCAAGAGCAGGAGGAGTATTAGGTCAATCTTTAGGAGGGGCAGAGATGCTTATCCTCAAGGTATGTTTGAATCATTTGATATCCTACCAGACATGTGTATCACTAATACATTTATTATCAGTGCTTCAATCAACTACTTCCCGAATCAAGGCAATTCTCCCCCCATTCCTTACTTTGTCAAGCACACCGGTCGTCAATACTCCACCGGCAACTCCACCAGCGGCCGAACATGTTGAGCCACTTGCTCCAGTCATGAAGTCTCAGCGTCCTCGCCTTTTACCGAAGATAACTTTGAGCCTTCTCAACAGGTCAAAGAGCCGCGCGTGCAGTGTTAGGAGCGAAGTCGCATAGAATTTTTCCTTACCATGGCTAGGAGCGCCGTTCAGGATAGTGGGTGCTGTTGGAAGAGAAAAGGTTTCCTTTTTTTGGTGATTGAAGGTGTGGGTATCTGGAGTTCACGCGTGTGGGGCTGGAACCGGGACTGGGACTAGTGAAAACTGGACATCTTCAACGCTTCTGGAGTACGGTTACGATATTTGTGATCTTGATCGAGGAGACGAGGATCGTCCTACACCTGTTCCTATGCTTGTTCCTATGCCTAGAGAGGAAAAATTCAATGTGTTGATATTATCAGTAACTTACAGCCGAGGACCCTCCTTACTTCTCTTATTTTGCCTGCAATCCCTGGTGACTTTCGATTCCGCGCCGTCGTTGCCTTCTGGTGGATTTCTGCTTGCTCCTGCTTGGTTCTTCTCGAGCCATCCGGAGTCGGCTTTCCGTTTATGGCCGTGTTATAAGAGATGGACATTTGGTTGACCGGCGTTTGCTTGCTTTCCGGACTAGCACTCTGCGTAACGCACCACTTGTTGGAATACCCAGGGTTCACAGTATTGCCTGCAATTAGGCTACTACTGCCTGGGGAAAATATTCCACTGGTACTCTAGCAACTCCGAAGCATTATGTTTACGCAAGTGGACTGTTGATAGGAAAGTGGCTGGCGCGAGGTCAAGATTATGGTTCTCTCGGAATTCACCTAGGGCGACCTTGGCTTGGATTTAACACTTCAATGAAGGAGTGGAAATGAATGGGGTTTATGTTTTACAAATAGAGGGATTTGGGCTAAAATTACTGCTTCTCTGGGAGTGACATGGGCAGCTCTGGAGCGCTGGATGGGGGGGGGGGGATTGTGGCGAGGGTTCAACAGGTGAATCAACTAAGTTATGCTGCGGGCTGATACCCTTCGTTTTCTCTTTGAACTATTTCATTTCTTGATGACCGGCGTGGGCGAAGTTCTTTTCCCCTTTTGCACTGAAAACATACATGGCTCATATATACTACACTGGACCGGAGTTTTTTCTGCTTTTGTTTTGTTGTCGTTGTCCTTTTCTTTGTGTTTTTCTGTGTATTGGCGGTAGTGGTGGGTGTTACGTTTGGCGCGTTCACTTTTCTTTTGTTATATCATCTTTTAATCTCTGGTATCCCCATTTTTCATTTTTCATTATACCTCTGAAAGCTTGACAAAAAATGGCGGTCGCGTTGAAAATTTTCTTTTTGATAAAATGCCTTGGAGGCGCGAATGGAGGCATGGCGGCGTTTTCTCTATCCCTTGGAATTTTTTTATGTTTACTTTCGAACTCTGCTTTTGGTTATGTTTATGCTGTGCTTTCTTTTCTTTTTTTTTTTCTTTTTTCTTTTTCTTTGGTTAAAACTGAGTTGTGCTTTTTGCCCTTCGCAAGTTTTTCGGTTTGTTATTTGTGCTGCTCTTGGAAAGCTTGGTTTTCTCGTTTGTTTGCTCTTTTTGTTACCCCTCTCTTTCCTACTTTTTATCTCTCACTCTCACTTCACTTCCACCTCTCAAAACACAGCACACAATATACCACCCAAATGGCTTTTATTATCTCGGAACAATGGTACGGACCGAAGCCGCCTGCGACGGAATGAGTTGGATTTTCTTGGGTCATGGGGGCGGGTCGAAAGGGTTGGGGAATGGGATGGTGGATAGGGTGGGGCTTCGGATGGGTATACAATGTGTTGGAAAGAGGGAGGAAGGGTTGAGTTTTTGGGAAATGGAATGGAGGAATGGAGTGGGAAATGGGATGGAAATGGAATGGAAATGGATAAGGTCGGATATGCGGGATATGGGTCAGGGATATATAGGTTAGGATGGAGGAGGATTTCTTGCATTGTCTGAGTTTATAGGAAAGTTGAAATTGCTTGGATTTGATCTTGCAGGCTTTTGAGTGATATCTATGATTTGTGACTGCCAACATTTCATAAAGTACTCTCCTGGGGCAGTAGGTTTGTGGGTCATTGTCAAAGATTGGTTGCCTACCTGATTACATGATTATTTATCGTTACCGCTACTGCAAAAGCTGCGATAAGGTCTAAAAGTAATGTGCACTCAGCAGAGGTAAAAAAAGAACGGGTTGAGGTGCATGACGACTGCAGGTGTCTAGAGTACATCATCACCTTACTAGGGTTTACCAAGCGACGCTATGGTGAAGCCAAAAATTGAGGGTAATTCTTCTGATCGTCCGAGTTGCCCATACTTACGCCGATTGATTGAATCTACCTCACCACCTCATCCTTAGTTCAGTCTCGGGTACCTGGATAGACCTAAGGCGACTCATTTACCATATGAGTGTATATAGTATTGTATGCTTAACTTGTGAGCATATTTGGACTGGGAGGCGGTTAAAAGTCTGAAAGTACCTGTATATGTTGAAGATAGGTGCAGAGGTGGAATTTTATTTATTTATTTATTTTTTTTATATCATTACTCGCATGTCGCTCTATGGGCTATGGCGAGGTTAGTTACATATGAGAATAAGGAAAAATGGAAAGGTAAGATAAAATATAGGGTCACCGCATAGGAAAAACCCGGCCCATCCCAACAACTCCGTCAGCATTGCAGCAGCGCCCCTTCATTGCCCCGCCCTGTCCACACCAAGCTCCCCCAGCTCGCTATTACTCTCGCTATGCTGGTGAAAAGCTGCTTTCTCTTTGCTTGGCCCAATCTCCCTAGCCTCGCTGCTACGGCTCAAGCGGCTTTCAATAAGTTCAGTCTCTTCAGAAGTGTGTGTCCAACTTGAGCTCCCAATCTACCTGGAGGAGATGAAATGTCTTTGTCCAGTCAGAATTTTGACTGTACATACGCAGGGATAACTGATGCTAGCCATATATATATTTAAGGTGAACGCTAGTCTATGTACTGCTGCGTTTTTTTTTTTTTTTTTTTAACTATCATTACTCGCATGCCCGGACCCATGTTCGGAAAGCAAGGATGGATTGAAAATCTCGAAAATACTGAAAAATTTTGAACACTGCTTCTTATCATATCCCCACCAATGTTGCTTCAGCTCACAGTATAAGTCAGCGAAAATGTCCTCATCTCTCCTACGTGCCCATGAAATCATTGCCGCTATGCCAGCTACATATTTAAAAAAAGCCTGAGGAAGGTGAAAGATATGGGCTGAACCCTAATGCTACGAAAACCCGTCTGCGGGCTTATGCCTTTTCTCAAGGTTTCCTGATTTCGGTAGCAAGTGGCTTGGAGCAATGTGGAAGGATCCGCTACAGATGTGTCCGCTATGGTAATACTCCTCGTGATCGCCGTGGATTAACAGCCACTGCTATGACCCAAAATGAATATAAAGATAGTGATGGTATGAGCAAGGCTGAGCCTGAAAAAAAGCTTCGTCAGCAGCAGGTCTTGGTAAGTCAATTATGCATATATCTATGTGGTTTGGAAGTAAATTATCAATGTACAGTAGCACCGCCTTGGCTGCAAATGGGAGGTCTATGTATCTCTACAGAAGTTGGGAATGGCAGCGGATGGTAGCATTCTTTTTTTTTTTTTTTATATCATTTAGATGGTAGCATTCAGAAGAAGTGGTTCATGGGAGTGAAGGAACTTGACCACACCCATAGATGGCTGAAAATTCTTTGGATTATCCAGAGCATTTCATATTCGACCAAGACTCTGAAAAAATTCTGGAAGCTCATCATCTGAAGGAAGCTGGTGTTAGTCACACTCAAGCTAATAATAAATATCAATACAAATCCATGCAAGCCAGAGGCTGATAGCACCTCACAGACCATGGATCGCATCTTTCAGTTATTAGAGAATGCAAATATGCATTGTGTTCCACACTATACAATAATTCACCAATAACCTGAGGTCATGCCTAGATGCCCTTTTCTTCACTTCCTGGCGCTGAAGTTGCTGAAGCAGAGCTAGCTAAATCTCAAGCTACTGTATTCAAGAGCATGATAACATTGCTAACAATCACATTCTGTATGTTATTATTCTGCACTCACAGCAGAAAGTGACTGAAGCACAGGAAGGTCCACAGAGGAAAGTGACTGAATGCCAGAACATCAAGAAATTCAGGAGTGCTTTTTTTTTTTTTTTTTTTTTTTTCACGTGACCCCGCGTGCATCTGTTCGCCATGGCAGGGCAATTCAGGAGTGCGATGATAGTGTAGACAACCACACTCAAGATGTTGTTCTGCACTCACACAGGATAGTTCAGGAGGATACCGAAGCAGATACCCAAGTATTGGAGTAGGTGGTCTAGCGGCGTGGTACATAAAGGTGTGGGCATGAGTGTGGGCATGAGTGTGGGCATGGGTGTGGACATGGGTTGTACGTAGTAGTAGGACTAGCGGTCACAGCATTTTCAAACCCTTTCTCGATATCTATGAGGTGGTTGAGGAGATCTTTACTTCAGAGTCAGCTTTGCCCGCACAAAATTCCAGCAGGCCTATTAGCACAACTTCCACTGGCTTCAATTTTTTATCTCGCAGATCAAATTCCCACTGATGTCCTTTTATGGGATCGTACAACCCTGCTAGGAGCAGCCCATTCAGCAGTTCTCTTAACAAAAACTGCTGGATATCTCGCAAGTAACGTCCCCACTGATGCCCCTTCATCCGAGTCCGAACCAGCTGATTTCCTGAACTCGCTTTCAATGGTTCGGCCTGGTACTTACTAAGCGGCCGTTGTTAGACAATAACAGTGCTCTTCAAGCTCAACGGGCTGCTGGATACAAGCTCGCTGTTATGGCCACTGGGTCTCCAGTTTGGTTAAAGCATACAAGGAGTACCACAGGCCTGACGGGGCCGGGTCAGTCTCAGGTCGCTGCTATTCATCTTTTTGCATTAGCAATACGCAGTTACGCCACAAAACATGCGCCACGCCGACGTTACTATCATCACTGCTGCACGAAGAGTTTTTTTTTTTTTTTTTTTTTTTTTTTTATATCATTACTCGCGTGCCGCCCTATGGGCTATGGCGAGGTTAAATATGAAGGAAAGATCATAAGTACATGAATATGAAGGGAAGGGAAGAGGATAAATATAGTGGTATCCCGCGCTCTGTCTCTATCGGTCAACCCATTCTAGGAGCTCCCTCAAGGTGTCTCTGTCTCCGTCCTTGGGGGGTTTCCTTAGGTCAGGCTCTCCCCTCGGCCATCTCCGTTTCCAGGTTTCGCATTCCATTAATATGTGTGCGGTGGTCTCTAATCCTTTCCCGCACCACCGGCACTCCGGGCTGTCCTCCTTCCCTATCTGGTATTTCCAGTGACGTAGTCCCTTATTCCCGAGTATCCTTGCCAGCGTGGCGACTCTGTGTCCCAGGCGTTGTAACGGGCGGTACTCTAGAAGGCAGGAGAATGGGGGTCAAGTTCTAGAAGGTAGGAGAGCGGGGGTCAACGGCCCGGTGAGGCCATGTACGTAGGAATTTTTTTTAGCCTGTCTCCGGGCTATGATATGAGGGCTTGCCCATGGACCCTGCCATGGCTTAGTGCCGTAAGCGGGTTCACGTGATAAAAAAAAAAAAAAAAAAATAATAACGGGCGGTACTCTAGGCGTAGTCTGTTTCGTTCTGTGGCTCTCCGTGCTCTTGCGAATTGGCGTATGCCTGCCTCCGTGATCGTTTCCTCTTGATATTGCAGGAAGGTCCCGATTTTGGCAGCCATGTCGGCCTCGTGTTGCCTTCCACGCCGATGTGGGCCTTCACCCACATTATTGCCACATCTAGGTCGCCTCGGTTGGCTCTGCACGAAGTGTCTCTCTAGATGTCAGATACTAGTACAAGCTATCCATTGGCAATGTTCTTAACTATAGTCTGGTATTAGCGATAAGAGACTCCAATAACTACGCCCATGCGGCTAACAACGTTGTTTCTGTCCTCGGACGTGAAGTTAGGATTAGCAACCTTTTCATTATCCACGTCGTTCCTCCTATTCCTCCTTAATCGCTTTTAACATGTGCTTTTGACCCTCCAACCGGCACGCGATCACTGATTAAAAAAAAAAAAAAAGGAACCTCCAACCTCTCACGCACACGCCCTGGCAAATTAGATACAGCTTCCCCCATTTCACAAATGCTGCCAAACTTGCCAGCTGCCGCTTCTGAAAGGGTAAAAGAAAGTCGATTTCATAGTTGGTCAATCAGCACGAGGGAGATGCCGAAGGCAGCGGGGAAGACCTTAATTCCGCACGTCACTAGTAAAATTACGTCTCAACAATATCCTGTACAGTCTCAGGTCGGCTCTGAAACTTTTATGGGAGCTGCTTCTGCTTTGCCATCTGGCGCCACGGAGGCAAGCAGGGTCATGAATTACCTATAGCGATCAGAAAGTTCTTGAGGCATCAGAATCTGAAACTGAGAGCAAACGATAGGAGCAACTACGCTGCTCATTCAAACTCTACAGTTAAGGGTAAGTCGTGTTCTTAAAATCTAAATCCAATCCCTAGAACAAGACTAGAGCGATGGTAGTATATAGTAGCGAGGGCTATCACCGGTGCCCCATTGGGGATCCGACGAGATGTGGTAGAGGGTCTAGCAAACTTGGAATCAATACAGACATTCGTGAAGGCGAAAGCATGCGGGTAGAGGGTAGATCCTTGAGGGGATACTGAAGGAGGACTCCGTCTATCTAAAGGGGTAACTGGGATGGAGAAACCCACTCACACCGCCCTGCCATGGCGAATAGCTGCAAGCGCGGTTACGTGATTAAGAAAAAAAAAAAAAAAACCACTTCCACAGCTGGCAGAACTCACCACATTGACAGCAGAAGCAGAGAGACAAGAATGGGAGAGAAGGATAGCAGAGGAGGTGGATGAGGGATGGAAAGCGGTGTACACGGACGGGGAGCAGGATTGTGGAGAGGACTGTGGTGGGAGTATGGCAGCGAAAGGCTAGGTCATTCTACCTGGGGCTAGTGCCGCGGTGAATGATGCAGAGTTTTTTCTTGTTTCTCTTTTTTTTTTTTTAATATCACGGAACCCCGCTTGAAGCTGTTCGCCATGACAGGGCATGATGCAGAGTTAGTGGCCATGTCGGAACATTACATCCGTTGCCACCCGTTGCTATCATTTCACTTCTATCTTTTCGTTTCATCACTTCGTTCCGCCCATACGCATTCAGTCTCATTATATGAATTAAGCCATTGCGCCCACTCTGTGCCACGGCGTTTACCTTGCAAGCCACGTACTCGGTGACTCTCTCACCTTCCTGATATGATACACTTCCCTATTCAGTTATGGTTCCCAAGTCATGTTATGCTATGCTTTCTCATGTATATAAACCTGCTGTTCTTACGACTCTTAGATCGATAGACTCAACGGTATCTCTATATCTTCCCTTCCTGATTTAGCCTTCACCGTGATAAAAGCAGCCCTCGCATAGCCTTCCGCCTTCATGGGCCATGCCGAAGGTGCTGGAGGAGGGAGATGAGGAGATACTCTTAGTTACAGACTCGAAAGTAGCCACCCGGAAGCTTAAGGGGATAGTAGAGGGGTTCCCGTCGCCAGATGGAGCAGCCCACCTGGTGAGGGAAGCCTGGGAGGGCAGGGTGGCGCGGGGAGGGATGGGCGTTACCGTGATTTGGGTTAAGGGACACAAGGGCCTTTTTTTCATATATATAAATATATATATGTCATCGTCTCCTCCTCTTCCCCGCACCGCCTGCACTCTGGTCCGTCCACCTTGCCTAGCCTGTAGCTCTACGTTCGCAGGCCTTTGCCGCCCATTAGGCCGGCTAGTGTTCGTACTCCATGTCCCAGCATTTGTAGGGGCCTATAGCTCAGCTCCTGCCTGTTCCTTTCCTCCGCTCGATGCACCTTAGCGTGCTGGCGCATGCCCGCTTCTGTGACTATCTCATCCTGGTACTGCATGAATGTGCCAATCCTGGCCGCCTTGTCTGCCTCCTCATTGCCCTTTATGCCCCGGTGCCCTTTGACCCACAGTACAGCCAAGTCCAACCACCCTCTCGCTATCCTGTCTTCCCAGGTCCTCGTGACCACACACAAGAGCCTCAAGGGCAATGAGAGGGCGGACAGGGCGGCCAAGATCGGCGCCCTCCTACCCTACCAGGACGAGGTGGTCGGCTGCGGTGGGTAATGGATGGAGTGCCAGGATTAAGGAAAAACCCAGAGCTACCGGATTCGAGAGATGAACTGATAAAACGCACGACCGAAGATTCAGAAAGGGAAGGCCCCGAGAATGAGAAGGTACCTTAGATGTAATATTTGATTCTCAATGATTCGGGCTTTGAACCACACGGGATTAAGCTTGAAGCACAGTGGTGGGAATGGCCTTTGAATTCTTTTGGGCGTTTACTTTCGCTGGGCTTGCTGTCTGGTGCGTTATTTCAGCCTCCAATTGTTGTTGGGTTACTTAGTAAAGTGTTGCATTAATTGCGAATGATATATATTTGCCTTTTTGCGTAACTAAAGGCTCCAGCCAGAGTCCTGTTTGACATGTCAAATCTACGACTGTCGACCCTGCAATCTAATACACATCAACTCCTACTAGGCCAGCAAAAAGAATCGAGTTCGGTAATAGTTAGCCTCCGTTGCTATTGGCCTATTGCATCGCACTCTAGGGGGATTCAAGACTGTAGGGGGAGAGGCGAAGACTCAATTATCCGTATTGTATTCCAAGTTCATGTTTACCACTATTTTTTTTTTTTTTTTTTTTTTTTTTATTTCCTAGCTCATCATTATCGTATAATTATAAGGAAGGCTTTTGGACGTGGGGAGGAGGTCACATTCAAGATTCAGGCTGGTTATGAGCTGGACATAATGTAGGTGGCGATGGGCATGCATGGTAGTTTGATTTCAGTGGATACGGAATCTGAGGTTCCTTCAATACACAGCAAACTTCGTGATTGCTCCAGCTGGTGGGCCTTCAAGGGGCGAATTCGAGAACCAATGCCATTACCCTCAATGCCTCATTTCAGTCTCGACATGCAACCGTTCCACCCATTTACGTAACGTATTCTACCGGAATTGCGCGTTTTCCGGATGCCACAACAAAAAATTCCTGTAAGTGCAAATAGCTCTCAAGTGGGCTCAAACTGAAGTCAGAACATGACAAATTATCTTCCACATATTCATTAGGCAATTTTCCTATATGCGTAGTGACCTATTCGGTGTATGCATTGCTGTGACAAAGTGCGATATGAGCTGTAAATAGTCTGGAACGAGCACAGAGAATTTAGGCCCATAGGCTGCTAATATGTAGAGAGTGGCACTGTCATACCGAAGAGTGCATTTTCGCTTATGCAGGTACATTGCAATACTGGGCTATTATGCAATGCAAAAATCTTGTAAAGATCCTCTAAAGCTACAAATTACGAAGACATACATAGGAAATTATTAGATCGCGGCACTGGCTAATGGATATACAATTGATAAACTACAGTCACGAAGCTGCATAACCCCCATTCCACATGCACTGGCTTCAATTTGAGCCTACTTGGGAGCTATTTGCACTCACAGGATTATTTCGTTGTGACATCCGGAAAATGCGTAATATCCCAGTACACTACGTTACAGTCCATTTTCTCTTTTTTGTGCTTAGAATGTCAGTATTCGTGTGCCGCCCTGAGGAACCATTTTCTCATTTCATTATATTTCTCACTTTCTTGCAAGATCTGATTGCAATCGAGCAGAGGATATTACGAAACTGAAGTTGAAAGAAACAATGAGACTACTTATGGCGAAAGGTAAAGAGGCTTTGTACCAGCAGCGTGACAATTCAGTCAGCACACTAAACGATAGTCTGGTTCCAAAGAGGCTTTTGCACATGTATTATTAGATAATGAACATAAAGAATGTTTATTTTTTGCCAACTTACTGAAGCTGTCGCCATAGTGGGAGCATGTGCATCCCTGAGTCTAGACATGAGAAAAACAAGGCTTTGAAACACGCTAGAAGTTCGGAACTGTAAGCCTCTGGAAACTTCGTTCTGACTGAAGTTCTCTGCCATATGCTGGTAGCTTGTATACGGGGTTACCTGACCAGGAAAGAAAAAAAAGAAGAAAAATTCAGACTTATATCATGTGCAATTCTAGCACGCACCCCTTATGGCGTCAATGGCCTCTGGCCGGGCCACCACTTTATTATTATTATTATTATTATTATTATTATCACATAACCCCGCATACAGCTGTTCGCCCCCCTGGACCGAAGTCCTTACGGCCCGGAGACAGGCACCTACAAACAAAACAAGACGGAGTAACTACATGCATCAATATTCAGACAATGCAGAGGAAACACAAAGTGGGAGCCCAATCCTCCAAGAGAACAATCTCTCGCCAGAGCCCGAAGGGTGGTACCCGAGTAATGATGTTAGAAAAAAAAAAGAGAAAAAATCAAGTACTTGTATCCATTTCCTCCGCATCCCTCTTCTTCCCCTTTCTGCCCACCTTTGATATTCTGTCCCAGTCATACAGGCACGAGTGGTGCCACTTGCCTGATAACCTTACCTTCTGATTCCACCTCCACCTCTAGGTAGATAATAATTAGCTTGCCTTCTTTCCCTCCTCCTTTCTTTTCTCAAGAACCATCTTGCCGCAACAATCTTCCCCATCCATGGGTTTGCCTTTTTCATCTGATCTCTTACTTTCCCAAGTTTCTTCACTACTACTATACCATGTACTACAACTGTACAGCCAGATTATGGAAGTCTTTTGTTCTGGGATGGTGTCGGTTTCAGAGATGGTGTTGGAGGCCCATTATCCTTTGCCGGCCTGGATATATTCTGCTTGGGGGGGTTGGCACTGGATCCCCTTTCAGCTTTGTTAGATTAAAATAACAGGGGTTGAGCGGCTCAAGGGACTGATAGGAAACACAGACGAAGAACACGGCACGGAAACACCGAGACACAGAGAGTACAGATCTGGCATTCGCCGAGGTTGTTCTAGTTACAAAAAAATGGAGCGGAAGGGCCTCTCAAAAAGTCCCACCAGAACACTAACTAATTACATGAGAACGTCATATGCAAACGGGAATCAGTGTTTGTACCCATGCCGTTTGTAGTTTGCTCCATGCATATCATTTCATGTATTCCTCCGTTTACTCTATGCACCTATCCCCCTGCAACAAGATTGGAGAGTGGGCCGGCCACCATGGAGCGACACATCGTAAGTAGGAGTGATAGTACGTCCCTCAACTCCCAAAGTGATTCGGTCAATTTGTTTGCTTTTATTTCGAGCATACATTGAATTAAAGGGAAAAAACTCGCATTCCTCCTATTGGGCTATGGCGAGGGCTTACAAAGCAAATAAAAAGAATAAACATTTGGAATTGGCACACCACATCCCCCAATCCGCTTCACTGTCCCCCCTTCACAACTCTTCCCATCTCAAATTCTCTGATGTTGACAGGAAATCCCGTCCTTCTTTGGCGATCCAACAATGTCACCCTACTTTCGAGCCACTTCTCACTCAAAATTCTGCAATCATTTCACACATGAGATGTCACCTCTTGTTCACCGCACTGCATTCACTGTGACACATCTACTTACCTCTCCTATCTTATCTCTGCATCTCATCGTCCATAGATTTAAAATGAGAACATTCAATCAATACATAATCGCTATAGTCCGTAGGGCGGCATGCGATTAATGATATTAAAAAAAAAAAAAAAAAATCAATACATATCGATAGTGAGAGGATCCCTGCTCGTATTATATGCCTGTACATGTCCGAGAATCTCTAAAGCTATCCCTCAACCTCTACTCCCTTCCCTGCCATAGGCTTGTAGCTTGTATGTGGGGTTATGTGAACCAAAAAATCAAAATGTAAAAACAACAAATCTGATGGTTATCACGTGAAAATTCCCACTGTCCAACCGACCATAACCCATCCCTGCTGAGAAACGTTCGGGCCGAGGCGAGTATCAGGTGGGACCAGTACTTTCTAACAGGGATAAAAGATAAAGATACGGAATGTGATCGCGAAGTTGGCTTTGCGGGGCAGAGGGTGAGGTTGGAGGTCAAGAACTACGAGGGAGGCTTGTACGAACAATGCTAGTCTTGTCTACGCTCCAGGTGGCCGTGCCGATGGGCCGGGAGGAGGTACATACCGAAGCTCTTTAAAATTATCCCCCAGGTTCCCGAATAGAAGCCCCACCTCAGAATGGAATACCTTTACGTCTGATTCGCTGGCTGAGTGAGAAAGAGAGCTCGGAGTGGTCTGCGTCCCAGTGCAGAGGGTGGGGCGTCTTTCGGGGGCGGGGCTACAATTGCATAATCCTTTTTACCTGTAGCTTTGAAGGATTACTCGCCATAGCCCACAGGACGGCATGCGAGTAATGATATATAAAAAAAAGAAAAAACTGAAGGATTAAACGGCTTATGAGTGGGTAAAAGGAAATATTGAGGTTGGAGATAGCTGCGGAGCTGCAGGTATGGTTGCAAAGAGCGGAATGAGCAGAATGTTACGAAAGTGCATGAATTATCGGGCTAGGGATGAGGCGAGGAAATGAGACATAAATACATATACATGTAACTAGGTTTGGAATGTAGGATCGGAGACGGAACAAAAGACACAAGTGAAGAAGGTGATTTCAACATATTAATTGACAGAAACATCATCCTGTAACATACTAACTCTAGGCAGAGTATATACTCTTGTGACAGCGCACGAAGCAGTGTTCTCACGTCTCATGTGTACAGTAGAGTAGCCCTCCCAATTGGGGGACCAAGGTGAGCAGATTAGCCGGGTTAATTGCGAACGGGAGTGATGCCGTTTTACCTCGACTGTCGGGCGCTCAACCTTAAGATATCCTGTTGACGGTTAAGCGATGTGTGCCGCGGGCTGGTTTGGCAGTGCTTGATTTAGGTTGATCTAAAGGCTTTATGCACAAATAGGGTTTGTTTGCATAGAGAGATGAAGTGAACAATAGTAAGTCTGGGAGACTTGGACGTAAATGCGGGCTCGCCGTCGTCTGAGGGTCCGGATGGCTAAAATTTGTTGGGCCCCGGGGTGGTGCGGGCTCGGTTGGTGATAGTTATAGGGGATCCAACTGGATGAAAGGGTGAGAATTATGGTACAGAGGCATCAATTGTCTAGTTTCGGGATCTTGTGTCTGAATATAGCCTAAAGTCCTCGAAAGTAAAATTCTTTGGGAATTGAAAGTCCAATTGTGTGAGTGTCAATTGGGCACCCAGTGCAGCCAGGTTCCCAAGCGTTAGGGATCATACCCATCTTCCTTTCTAACATCATGAACTTTGCATCTAACGGACTAGATACTTAAAGGCGTGATAACATAGGTTTATACTTACGGAGTTTTCCCACTTTAGAATTCTGGGATATAATTTGTAAATGAGTTACTTTGGGCATAACAGATTATGAACACAAGTGAACGTTAGGCATGCCTTATTGACAGGGAAGGGTTGCTCGCCGATACATGCGCTGAAACAGGACGAAAACAAGCTTGCACATGTCCGATTCAGAGTTACTTTCAATGCCTCCACTTGTATGCAAGACAGAAGCATCTCGGTACCAATCTCGTGCATCTCTTAAATGGAATTTCTACAAACACACAGTTAATCTTTAACGAACGTGACTGTCGCTTGGCCTTAGTTAAAATCATATTCTATTAGCATCCCATCGTAAGTTCAAGAGCAAAAACGCTGCAGTTTGTGAGGAACAACGCAGTGCTCTGAGACTTCGATTACTGGCTTACAAATGTTGCTACTAACGGCGGTCCCACAAGCGTCAGTAACTATACTAGTGTACAGTTAGTGTAGATGCTTCTGTCGCAGCTCATCGCCAATCCCACGATTGATGCCTTTTTTTCGGAAGCAGTCTATTGCAGGACTAAGTGTGTCAGAAATCAAAGCGAACTCCTTGAGCCAGAGCCTGAGCTGGAGATTAGGGGAGGTAACATAGCGCCCACGGTGGTCGAACTAAAAGCCCAACTTTCGTTCAGGTATGAGACCAATATTAGACCGCCAGATATGTGAAAGTTTGATGGG
This sequence comes from Kalaharituber pfeilii, assembly GCA_015179045.1. NCBI lineage: Eukaryota > Fungi > Ascomycota > Pezizomycetes > Pezizales > Pezizaceae > Kalaharituber > Kalaharituber pfeilii. The sequence continues at coordinate 683,325 of WHUZ01000024.1, forward strand.
CTCCTGCCCGGCCCAGTCAGTACGCAAAAAACTCGCGATGGGGGAGTAAGAGGAGTTGTACGCATGTGCTCTGGCATTGCTAAACCATTGGCTAAACCTAAGAAAAGGAATAAACAATAAGCATAGTATAGCATACAGGGTAAACTGTGATGTTAATGTGCTCTTGCTATGTACTTATGCATCTACAAGTAGCTAGTATCTGCTCCTTAGCAGTTTCATAGGACAAGTGAGTTGTAGGCCTTGTGGCATCAGCGGCCATAATCAGTCTAGGCCAACCCTGTTCTTTTTTGTACTCTCATTCCGCTTTCACCTGCAAGCTCGATGTTTTCCTCTAGTCGGCGAACGAGAGTGCCTGAAACTGCTTCAAGAATTACAATCGACACCGTTCAAACATTTAAACAGACCAGCCATGATTTTACTCGCCCTTTTGTCGGCCCCTGTCCCATATACCGCTACACGTTCTTAGCAGAAGGGGCACCACTTTTTCAACTGAATTCTGCAAACCAGTCTTCAAACTGCAGATATTGGCCTCGCTGCATATATTAAGCATACGTAACAGTCTCCCTTCTCGAGCCTTCCGCGACCCGAGAACTCACCCCCTACGTTTTTGAGCCCCACAGCGGGATATACGGAAATACGTACAAGATTTTAGGGTCTCGTTGCTGGAAGGACACTAGACTGAATATAGAATTATGTGGTACAAGCTAGGCTAGGTTGGGCAGTCAGCCCGGCGCTGTCTTCAATAAGGGAAAGGATTGGAATAGTGCCAGCGTGTTTGGGACTGTTATGTTTGAGGAATGGAATTGGGATTGAAATTGTTAGAGATCTACAGTAATGTCGGAGTGTCGGAGGTGTCGGATATCAGAGAGGTCCGTGATAAAGGGTGGTAAGGGCCCGAGAGCAACCTCATGCTCTATGTATATAGGTGTATTACTTTGGCTACTCTCTCTACGAAGGAATAACAATCATCTCTTTCTACCCAAAGCTCAACAGAAATGGTGGTGTAAGTGCTTAAGTGGGTATATTAGGACTGGTTGTAAAACGCCAGTTACCAAATCAGACCAAGTAGATGATTAGAGAAATCTGATCACCTTTTTACAAGTGTATATGAATATATTTCATAGCCTCTAGAACGACAACAATTCATGAATCGACGCAAATATTTGCTTTTGTACTCTTGAGAGTACATGAACTCATTGGCATTGCATGAACCTTCTAGCCAGAAAATTTTGAACTGCAATATACACTCCTACTAGACTGTAATTGATTGAATGATTTTCTGTCTAGCCTTATAATCTTCACTTCCGTAGTGGTTAGCCCAAGCCATTCGGGTTCCGAATGAGTTTCAAGTCGAACTGCGAACAAAATACATATTAAGACCCTCGTTAACACCAGTATCGCCCCAAAGACCTCGGTCGGCATTTCCGAGTACCGAAATCCAAAGTTTAGTCCCAAATGGTAACTTGAATCAAGCCAACAAAGTAGTACGGTGACCCACAAGGAGTTTGCTTAACTACTTCACCTCATCAATATGTTACAACCGAGGTTTATTGACTGTAAGGCGTCCTTTCTCTATGTATAGTGTGAGCTCGTACCTAGGTTCGTATAATGAATACTAGATGGTAAAATATTGTTTGACATGTCCGAACTAGGCATGTATGCCTTTTGGGGATAGAATAAAGATTAACTTTCTCGTGTAGTATTCCTTCATATTTTCATGCACCCCAATCCAAGCCTCACAAGGCACAAAAATTTAGAAACTTGCGAATATGCTTTTGCATATTGCAAAGGGACACAATATATCGTTTGATTACTCTGTTTGTTACTACGTATTGGTGCGCTGAAAGGGATTAGATACTGGATAAATTCGGAGAACCGGATGGTGGGAGGAGAGCGTGCTCCCATAATCTGCTATTCAAGGTCCTTCTACTCAAAATGTGGCTACTGTAAATTCGCTATTGGCCCATATTCCACCAGTAGCCGTACTCCCATGAGAGCAGCTGGTAGCTGGTCATCTTAGATGTTAAGTCAAGTACTAGTACTATAACTCAGAAGCCCTCCTGACCAGCTCGCGAGACGACAGTGGCCACTACCTAGACAACGTCCAGCAATTGAAAAACATCTGGAGGAAGATGACGGCATCGAGAGGCGTCCATGCGAGTTTAAGCGCAACTGGCGGATTTAACTTTTTTTTTTTTTTTTTTTTTTGTCACGTGACCCCGCATGCGGCTGTTCACCATGGCAGGGCAGGCGGATTTAACATTTAATGTTGAGCTCGAAGCCTCTATAAGAGATTGTTGCAGATCACAATGGCAATCCTGCAGAAACAACTGTATTGCCTAATACTCTAACACTGTGGTACAAAAAATGTGGGTAACTTCGTAAGCTCAGAAGTAGTCGCTGGCGGAGAAGTCAAGTGTATGATACTCGCAAAGGGAGTGCACGGCTGAGAGGTAACGCTAGCGGATTGACTAGGATGGTGGTACCCCCAGCTGCGGAGTGTGCTTAGTTCCTCTCCGCAAGTGAGTAAGTAAGCACTGAATGAGAGTACATCTTTTTTTTTTTTTTTTTATATCACGTGACCCCGCATGCAGCTATTCGCCATGGCAGGGCCCCTGGGTCTAGACCCTCAAAGCCCGGAGGCAGGCTTAATGAGAGTACATCTGCGCCTATGCCAATGCCATAATTGTAGAATAGGTATACTAGAATGCTATCCCATAGAATGCAATTAGATTACCCATCTTCATAGACTAGCGGCAGCCCAAGCCTGCGGGTCAGCCCAAGCAGATCTCTTTGTGCTTTGGTCTTTGTCAATGATCCTGCTTCTTCTGGGGTGAACAGGCACAGAATAGTCTCAGCAATAGTAATGAACATATATAAAAGTGTGAAAATGGGTGGAATGCAGTATATATGACATGTGAGTATCCTTCAGATTTGCTTCAAAAGTGGGGAATTTGTATCACAACTGTGACTGACCCATGACTCAGACTCAAAACCCACTAATCTGAAGAAACTAATAATCATGTGGTCACCTCTCCACCGGGAAACCGATCAAATCCATTGAGCTACTTACAGAGTTACTGTCAATGCAAATGACCCTCAAGTGGGCTTAAATTAAAGCCAGAGCATAAGAGAACAAAGTAAATTTATTTTCCACACTTTCCTCCCCCCAGTTTGTAGCATATGAAGGGTGACATATTCTGGCACATTTTTTTTTTTTATATCAGTACTCGCGGTACATGAAGAATAAAGTAGAAGAGGGAAAGAAAATTAAATAGAAATTGAGGCTATGTTCATCCAACCCCGTATCCGTCCAACCCCGTATCCGTGATAGTGAGTAGAAAAGGGAAAGGAAATTAAATAGAAATTGTGGCTATGTATTCTGGCATGTATCCAATAACATACTAGCATATACTTTGAGTCACCATGTGCCAATGAGATTACCTGAGCCCTTTGCACCTCAGTTTCTACTCTATTGCTTATGCTAAACAATTATACCAAGCTTCTAGAAGGGGAGAGGGGATGGAACGGGAATGTGTATGTAGAAATTTCTTTGTTAAGCCTGTCTTCGGGCTCTGAGGGCGTGCCCAGGGACCCTGCCATGGCTTGGCACTAGCACTGCAAGCGGAGTTACGTGATTAAAAAAAAAAATAAAATAAATTATACCAAGCTTTGTGACTATCGGACTAATATTGCAAAAAGTTACTGTCATGTCAAAGAGTACATTTTTGCTTACTCAGGTTGATGGAAGTATTGAGCTTTATTTCATGAGAAAGAAGTACAAAGACTCTGTAACACTATATAATAGAATTACATGCAGGGGAATATTTTTTAAATGAATTGCAGCACTGACAAAGGGTTGGGGCAGTTGAGCGCTGTGTGTAAAAGCCTAACTTCCTCATATATTACATAGAGGTGTATCCCAATATGAGTCTATAGAGATTCAGAAATATATCCTAATAGCTTGGTGATAGTATCACTGGTACTGCGACCTCTTGATGAGGTGCCAAGGGCTGACTGCGAATGAGCTCCACATATACAATATGGCGTATGACGTGCATGCAATACGTGACAGCAGGAAATGCGTCGACGTCGTGAAGGCGATATATAATATCCCAGGAGCCTCTAGGTTATATTTTTAAAGCTTCATAGCTTAGGACTGCAGCATTCGTACATGGTATATATAAGAAATATGCATTACCTAATATAATTAGGTACGTATAGATGGATATTCCTATTGATCCCTGCTTCCTGTCAATACCTATACCCATAAGCTACTCAAGATATATTCTTCTATATACAGAGTTATATTCTAAAGTATTCTGAACATGCCTCATATATTTAGAACTATATATGGACTGAATATCAAATTTGCCTCTATCATAGCAACAAAAATATATTCTAGAAGGTAGGAGAATGGGGGTCAAGTTCTAGAAGGTAGGAGAGCGGGGGTCAACGGCGCGGTGAGGCCATATACGTAGGAATTTTCTTCTAGCCTGTCTGCGGGCTATGAGGGCTTGCCTAGGGACCCTGCCATGGCTTAGTGCCGTAAGCGGGGTTACGTGATTTAAAAATATATATATATATGTATGGATATTAGCTTACTACTGTTTCATATGTATTCAATCTACATCTCTTGAATACATACTATAGAAGGTTTTTGCACTTGCTCAAGGTTCTAAATAGCTATCTTACTAGTTTACACCTGCAAAGATGCTTAATTGGGCAACTACTACCATTGAGTATCATTCAGAATCTACAATTTTGCTAACTGAGGTGTGGAAGTTACTTTCCTTTACCTTTCCAAGCTGTATACAATTTGATTATCTTCTATGAAGATTTGGCCTTACAGGAGCTGTTGTTTTAATTCCTGAAGTGCGCCGGATTCCGGTAATGCGCCGGATTCCGGTGACTATCAATGGCAGCAAGCGAAGTCTGCTGCCACACACCTACACACAAAAAAAAAAAAAAAAAAAAAGAAAAAAAAAAAATTAGCCCGGTTAGTCTCATGCCAAGACCCTACTATGAGACTAGCCCGGTACTGTACCTAAGTTAGGAAGTATGCATTATTCAGCTGTCCAGATTCTTACTTTAGTCAGCAGGCGTCACATTCCAGAACCATTGCCATCTTGGCAAAATTGAGGCGGCGTTAGACTAAGCCGAGGTACATGGTCTGCCACAGCCATAATTGTGACCAAATGGGGAACACCAAGCACCATACTAATGCGGCCGGATGACGACAGTGGTGAAAGTGGTCAAATGGTGAAGTGCTACGTGTTGAGTGATTTGAGTGACCGTAAATAGCGAACTTATACTTACTGTAATTGATTTCGCGGCGCTATGGACACTACATGTCACATCACAGGTCTCAAATGGCGTTGCAATTGCGTATCATACTGTACTCGGGGGCAAGGGTAAGTCTTCAGAAGCGCAAAAAGTTGCATAAAATGTGACAGGGATGGTTGCTAAGGATAGAGTTGACCAGTTGGTTACTTCATATGTAACACTTGTTATTCTACACGCATTCTCTGTTGTTGCCTACTTTACAGTAATTCTTTTGTTTTTCAACCAACTTACAGAACTCCACTTTCCCAGTCACAGCCTCGAGTCACCTGCTGAAGCCTGCATACAATCGTGAAATGAAGATTTCAGTCATGAAATTCACAATTGAGAAACTACTCAAGTTTAGCGCGTCAGAATTATTATTGTGCGCGATGAATGCACAAACAAGGTGGAAAACCTCAGGAAGAGTGGGATAAATCAACAAAAGAACAGCTCCTGTCATAAATTAGAAGTGCGCCAGATCAGCTTTGCTGTTATGGCTGTTGGGTGGTAATTATGCAACAATTTATTGACTTGTATGCAGTTATGATTACTTGTGTCCTATTTTTGTGGGTAAAACTTATACTCGCTCGCATAACTAGTCAGCCGTTCCAATACTTTTTAAACGAGCGAGTACAAGAAGTCATACCTACTTCACTTTTGACCCCCTGTCAGGTGGCGCACATTAGAGACCTTCCACAACGCCGGCGCGAAAACCCTCAAGTGTGGCGGTGCGCGACGTCTAGACGGCGCCGGCCGGCTGGAGTAGACGGAAACCCCCCGTTTTTACGTCTAGAACTTTGAACCGCTATAGCACCTCAATGAACACTCTGATTTTATTGTTAAAGGTATCTATTGATAGCTGAAAGTCTATACTTTACCTTAATATCGTGACTTCTTTAAGAAATGCACAAGAAGCATTGGCAAATGAAAGATCAGGGAGGGGTTAAAAACCATCCTGCTAAGCCAATATCTTGGCACCGACGCAATAACGTATGATGCGGCAAATGTGGTGTTACTGCTGCATAATACTTCAAGCAGTGCTTGCATTACGACAAGAAGGTTATGTTCTCGTGCCAAACTCTGTATGTTGACATCACAAGTCTTTGCGATTCCTCAAAGAGTTCCATCAATAAAACTTCAACATGTAGCTAAGGCACAATTATTTTTCTGATGTATAGCATTTGCATATTGCATTAGCTTTTCTAGATTTAACATGATCAAATGACAAAAGATGCTTCCACCATGAAACAATAAAATCTAATAAAGAACTTGTATTACTGATAATTTCATATTTGTTCTCCTATTTGGTGAGGCATCATCAACTGCAAAGTCTTTCGTAGTCCACTAAATAGTTGAAAAATGCAACACTCCTTCTCTTCTGACCCCTTGTCAGTTTAAAATTTTGCGGAATGTCTTTTGAGCCATCTAGACCGCACCCTGGTTGAGTGGCGTTTTCGCAGGTCTAGACGGCGTTGCGGAAGGTCTCCTTGCATAGCGCTTCTGAGTATTTTCCCCTACCCCCGAGTATAACGTATCGGTATTTACTTTTAGAGGATTTGAGAGTCCGTTACGTCATGATCAATTCCTTTCTGAGAATATTCACCTACAAGAGAAGTCAATTGCAAGAAGTAGACGGGAACTCGAATTTACATATCTGGCATAGCAGAGAAGCAAGAGAGGGATATTTAGGTCGAATAATCCTGTGGCGAATACCACTTGCTTTGGTGAATGGTTTAAGAGTAGGAACCCTGCAGAAATTCCCTCTTACGAACAACTGATTGGTAATGTGACTTAGCTGAGCTCGGCTCAAAACGCGCTCAAAGATACATTTCAGCTGCAGTTATGAGTCTTAACAATAGACATGTGGCGGATACAAATTATATTATCTGCTGCGGCGCCTCTGCATGGTTAAATTGAAGTTAGCGAACATGTTGAAATTCTTCCCCAGCTTGGTCACGAGACATTGCGGCTGAGTTATGCGACACAAAATCTTGATTTACATTGCTGTATTGCACTTACATTACATTTGAAGAAAGCGATATGATATCCCCATTTTCCATTCCGATATTGTATTGCATCGCATAGTTACGGCCGTCCGTGTGTTGCACATGATGGCTGCTGAATTGATTAACTCGTACATATTAACCAGTTCCTGCATCCCAGTATATGTGAGCGCCATACTTGCTGGTTCCTTGTATCCCCCCGCCATTTACAGTAGCGACTGCTTTCGTAGACCTAGACTAAAGGTTCTCACTTGAGTCCATTATGGTAAATATGAGTGGGCACGAGACTACCATATGGGAGCTAGACTTAGACGATAGGCCATCTAGATTTGTTGTCCAACCTAAGATCATAATACACCTGATCTATCTGCAGCTCAACCAATTAAAATCCTCATAGCATTCTACCTTGTTGAATGGCATCTCATCCTAACAGCTATGGTGCCGGAAGTTAAGAGCACATTACTTGCTGCCGATCATTAACCTTCTTTGGCTAGTGTTAGGCCAAATTTAGACTAAAGTGGTTTGTGCTCTAGCTTAAATAGGTACCTTCTGCCTTGGCATTTGGCGCTTGGCAGTATATGTAACATAGGCTCCAAAAAGCCCTATGCTTGGCTTATCAGCTCCACCAATCTTTTCACAAACTAAAATGGATATCATAGATTTGTTCAGCACTTGAAAAGATGATATAATCATTGAAATCAGAGTTGATTTAGGGGAGCAGATCGGCTTGGAAAATTTTGGTGGGTGGATATGTCCGCTTTTAACTTCCGGCACCATACAAACCTTTGTTCCATCATCTAAAAATACCGACATATCCCTGGACGCCCCAACAAACCTATCCCTTGTACCAAAACACTATCATATCGGCCAAGACTATGAACTCGTCCAGCACAGCGATTGGTCAACTTGGCAAGTGCACAATATCGCATGCCTTCAAATGCTCCCTGTCGTTCATGAACTGGGAAGCCAAAAAGAGGAACATGGAAAAATTATCCAGTGTCATATCGTCCCTTGTATCAAACATTTCTACTTGCAGCTGGCGTTCCAAACCACAGTGATAACAATTTATGCTGATGTATGGAAGCGGATTGGGTAGGTTTCAGCTTCGTCGTTTGGTAGTGGAGAATAGATAATAGTTATGGTTTCGTGCGTAACGCTCGGCCCGATGGTTTTTCGTTTGTCCGCAGGGAAGGTATAATGACTGCGAGTGGTGGTAGTATGATGACAGGCCTGGAGGAAGTAACAGTTGAATGAAAACGCTCGAGGGGGCTGAGAGGGGTGTTGTAATTTTGGAAGAGAAGGACGATTCTATTGCTTACTGGTTGTATCACGACAAGCGTAATCTCATTCGGAACAATAGGATGGTTTGTTGGTTGTCTGCCGCAGACAATCAGCATTACAAACGAATCGCTAATTCTCCTCAGCCCCTTTCCACCGTATTTACCAGATGATTCCTTTCATCGTTTCTTGGGTTTCTCCCGTTGTTAAGTAAAATCTTGTTTCCTGACAACTATGAGCCGATAGTGGCAACGTTGGTATCTTAAATGTTGTGGGAAAAATGCTATCGGCCAACCAACTACTTACGTTATCGCTAACGCTAGCGAGATTGATGGTGATCTCATCCTGACATTGACAACTACAATGCCACAAATAGGAGCGACTGAAAGAAATCCAAGAAGACATGAGGTTACACAGAAAACGTTGCTCCTCCACATGCACCTCCTTATCTTACAGTAATAATCTGCTTCATCAGGCGAATTATTAACAACCTCTGGGCTAACAGTAGCCAGTCCATGGGATAGAGCAAAAGTCATGAAAGGACTGAGGCGATGTATTTTCAGTGCAGCCATCAAATATTGCCATATATTAGTTTTGTCTCTTAATAATGTCGTTTCATGAGTGTCGATGCACTCTCATTGGCCACTGGCAATTTTTCAGCTTACGCATGACGGGCCTGGAGAAACAGATAGAGGAAGAGTTAATGCTGTTGCAGTGGTGACGGAGGTGGTAACCCTACTAGTAATGTGACACGAGTCGGAAATCGTTGCCTTAGGCTCTGATACACAATTGATCCGAGCTCTGGAAGAGAGATAATTCACGCACGACTGGAATGTACAAAAAGCCTTTTCTTATGAGACAATATCCTATCACATTTATAACGTGCGATCCTAGCTTTATAAGGCAAGGTAATAGAGGGCAGCAAAGTCCTTGGACAATCTTCATTGACAGTTCTATGAGCTTACGAGGCTCTGGTGAGCATAACATATTTACTGGCAACTGCCACTTCTGACTTAAAGTAGATAATATATGTATGTAAGACGGAACCTTCGATACTTGCACGTATTAGATTCACGGCAGATAGTAACCAATACGAGTTTTTACAGTTCTTTGGGTGTCCATTATACTGAGTACGCATCAGTCTCAAGACTGGTACAGCACTGAATAAATGGTAATTGTGTGTATGCACGACCACATGTGAAGTCCAGCCCCGGCCCCGGCTTTGCCGCACTGGCACCATACACCCCACTTGAGGAGAAGTTGACCTATCGGGAAGGTGTGAAGTAATTGTACTACTATAGGTCTGATGTTAAAGTCAGCGTGGTATTATAAACCAGAGTAGGCTACGGCAAAGGAATTGCGTAGTTAGGTTCCTATACATAACTATCGTGATTACCTGTTCATAGAGCGATATACATGCAACCATAGAAGTAATAGGCTTTCAACCCCTATAACCCTAGATTAGCATTGGTGGATGAGCTAAGATGATACATGAATGCCAGGGGGCTGAGTTAAACAGATTATCAAGGTCAGCATGCACTAGAGACTAAACACAACATGTGTGTTCTTAGATTTTTGGCGGTGTCGCTAGACCGATTGGGACACACGGCAACCATCGATAAAATGAAAAATGTGGGGGATTCGGCTATCTTAATAAGGGAACATTGCCAATGGCATACAGTAATACTAGTGTAACCGGTATGTATGTGCATGCATGAGCAAAATCGCAAGTCAATTGAAAAGGATTTCAGGGATGAGAAGATGGTCGCACAGGAATCAAAAATGCATTGATGATATTGTGTTGCAGGAACAATGCTAAGGTGGATTTTCCGTCAAGTGGTTGAGTACTCTACGTTCTCTCGAAAGCGTGCTGACATATCTGGTTATCTGGCTGCATAACCCTCAGACTATGACTAGTAGCTGACCGGGTTTCTCGTTCCCAGGCCGGCTGGGTCCTATGATATTATAACTTTTCCAGGGGAACACGTTTGCCATGCGGCCCATAACCAGTACCATGCTCATGGTACTGTAGATGGGCATACCTAGTATGCATAGTCGGAAGTCGGCGTCGAGCGCTTGTGGGTATCCCTGGCGACTGTTACAACACTAAAGGGTATTTGAAATAAGGCATTAATACCAGGTAAATTCTTATTTCCAGATCGAGAAGTTGAGTAAATTTGTACTTATCGACAGCCTAATAGTGGTACTAAATTCGGAGACTAGTGAAGATCATGTGGTCACGTTCGTTTTGCAACCGCAGTACTACCGGGTAGTACTGTGGGACCCTATTATCCTTGATAAAACTAAGACTGAAGATTCACAGCACATAGTCACACAAGGCAGTTGCGTTGATGGAATTTAGAAGCCTGCATGTAATGGTCGACGCAGGATGGTATATGTTTTGCTGCGTTTATAGCTGTACTCTATTACTTAGGTAGGTATGCCTTCCTAAATAATTACAACAATGCATAAAACGATATCAAGCACTCCTCCAGCTTCGCGAGTATATCTTATTTGGTTGCAAAAGTAGGCAAAATCTTGCAACCTGCAAAAACTAATTTAGTTATATATATATGGATACCGGTATTGATCCTACACTTGGAGTATTACATGTTTCAAGAAACCAATCCTAGCTAGAAGGGATACAGTATTTGTGGCTTAGAAGTTTAGTTATCGAGAGGACCCAAGTTTGTCTCTCAATTTCTACTCCATGCTGCTCAATTCACGTTAACAGTGGACTCAATTGTCGGAGACATCATCTGGCGTGAACTTATGCGATTCGAAATTTAACTGCAGTGGCCCAGACCGAGATGAATAGCCACAAAATACCCCTCCTCCATTTAATAATTCATGCCGCCCTCAAGGCAAAAAAGACTATCCAGATTTTGTGTTATTGATGCAAATCCTACTTCAGTTTCGGATCTCTTCATCAATGCCCTCAGGCTGCTACATTGAAGCGTTGCTATATTATGAAGTTTAGGTTATATATACAATGGATAAAATTAATAAAAACCCTCGCCATAGCCCATAGGGCGGCATGCGAGTACTGATATAAAAAAAAAAAGAAATGGATGAAATTGAAGCGAAGGACATCAACATTAGATCTCATCTTGCTACAATGCATGCAAGTATTCAAAATCTATCATGGATTCAGTGTATATATACATCAGAGTGCTTCTCTTTGAAGCCCTACAGGATCTTTAATACATTCACTTAATATATAAAATTTATATTTATAAGCCCTTATCACCGTTCTATTCAAAGTATACCGACCCTATTATTTGGCCGAACGGCAACAATTTTCATCCTGAAATAATCTCACAAAAAGAAAAAGAAAAATAAAATAAAATAAAATGAAAAAAAATAAAATAAAAAATAAAAAAAATAAAAAAAATAAAAAAAAAAAATATTCAAGGCCCAATGAGGCCTGCGCATAGCCTGAAAGTCATATTTTACCGGTCACCGTCACCTGTCAAATAAATGGCACTTTAAATCAATCGCGCAACGTGCAGCTCAATCCATGTTTCTAGATCAACTGCGGTTGGGATGTTACCGTTTGATAGTCCCTATCATGCTTACTCTACATAAAAGCAACGGTGATATGGGAAAATTAGAAACCACTGGATGAGGTGGAATGAACTATTTGTTGTGTAGTCTATAAAAGACTTATTTTTGGATACAAGCCTTTCAAGATAGAAGCTGGGGGTGGCGGAATCGGATAGGTGCAGGTGTGGGGAGGTGCAGACGGGGGAGCATCTCGCTTTCCGATGCAGGCAGCAGAAGCCAGGAGAACCGTCCAGAAGGTTTTGAGAGGTGGAGCGACATGGGAAAGAATTGGAAAAGAAAGGCGGAGAATGGGGAGGAATATGACATTTTAGAGAATTTCTTCGCCGGGGTCAAGTTTTAGAAGGTAGGAGAGCGCTGGGTCAAGTTCTAGAAGTTAGGAGATCGGGGGCGACGGCGCGATAGGGCCATGTACGTAGAAAGTTAGTTTAGCCTGTCTCCGGGCTTATGAGGGCTTGCCCAGCACCCTGCCATGGCCACGTGCTACACGGGGTTATGTGATTCAAAAAAAAAAAAAAAAAAAAAAAAAAAAAAAAAAAAAAAAAAAAAAAAAAAAAAAAAAAGCCTTTCAAGATTAGGTTTGCTCTATGTGACCCGACACCTTTAAATTCAGTAATGAAGGCTTACATGGCATTTCCGGAGTGAGGTTGCGCTGCAGTTCTTGTATACGGTGGCTGGAAGCTGTCCTCTGCAGCCACTGATTCTTTATGTACTCAGTGATTCAGTTCTGAAATGGAAACCGATATTCGAAATAGGCACTGAGGGATTATTTTATGTAACGAATTATCACTACTACTTTGGAGCTAAAGTCATGCAACTTAAAGGTTTGAGAGTGCGTTTCTTAGCCTTATTCCTTGTAGCTATATTTTCAAGAATTTTCCTCTGGTTGTCCCCCGTTGGTGAGTTCTGCTAGTAGATTTTCCTGGAACGGCTGATGCTGGCAGATAGTGGCGGATGGTTATTACTCATTGCAGTTAGAACTCTACAGCGGCGAGATATAAATTCATTATGTGACTGCTAGTTCCCATATAGGAATTTGTGCTTCTCTCCCTTGCACTGTAACACGTGGAAAGTCTCCTGCCCCAACGAGAGTGAAAAAAGGTCCATCCGCTTATATTAGCACGCTGAGACTACTATAGGGGATGCCAAAATAATATGCCTTGGGCTTGCATAACGCTCCGCTAGCCGGACACTAGCCGGAGTCTAGTTGACTTGACGACTACATACACTTAGTGGCCTTGTTTGTTTTAGTTTGAGGTGCAAGCTCTGGCATTGCCTGATACTGTTATGTAGCGACTCCTTCTCCAGGTCCATTGTGCTCCAAATCAGCGGGTAAAGGGAAATGTACTAATGTAGGGGAGTCAGTCCAGATTTTGGATTCTGCTCTACATAGGTATCTTCAGAGGGCTAGCTTTTGCAATCTTGCGCTCACAGTTACGACACGGTCAGAATCTTTAGGTGTTTGCTTAACACAACTGACCATTGTGATGAGAGAAATTCCCGCACTTCAGCATTCTAAGTATGACAAATGCGGCGGTGATTGCGGCGCGAACCCGTTTTGACGTCTCAGAATCGTCATTCATTGCCCTGTACTTCACTGTCTAGGTAGGAGATATGCATGCAGCTATGCGGAACATGACTGTCTCAATATGCATGTGCTCCAATGTAATAGGAACTTCCCGAGGTTTAATTTTGCATGAGGATAGGCAGGTAACGGCGATTTGTGTTAAGGTCTCAACGGACTTTGGAAGAGCGGATTAACTAAAGTACATTGGGGTTTCATCTCACTTGACGCCGGATATATGTCTTACTAGCACGTGCAAAATAGCGCTGTAATTCTGTACGTCACATGAGGCGATAGATATTTCTAATCATGGGATTCGAGTGCCGTAGTCTTTACCTTTCCAAACATCATTACCGGAGTGAGGTTGTTACAGTTCAAGTTTTGTTACACATTATTCAAACATGAATTTACTATACAATTCAATTCTTGATATCTGGCAAGGGCATTGTTCTCCTTGCCAGGCAAGAGCATAAACAGCACCAGCACAACTGTGATGTGTTTCTGAGAAAGCAATGCGTCCATTAGGTTGCTGTTACCTATTCGGTACTTGCTTACCATTTCTAATTGATTGACCATGCTATACTATGCAGCTGCGTTGCAGCTGCAGGCGAGGGTGGGCTGTGCAACATGATTCCTGCACATGCATGGTTCGCCACAATCCGCAACTTGCGCCCCCGACTCACATACAGTCCACATCAATAATAAGTAGACAGGAACAAATCGTTGAGGAAATGGCAACAGCGTTTTATTTGTTCATATTATTGTCGATAGCAAATCGACTAAGTTCTACATGCGCAAAAATTTTATGGATTATTTTATGGATATCACCACCGCAATCTCGGTTACAGTACAAGCTAATAGGTTCTGAGTTTGTAATTGTGTGATCAACTTGTATGGTTCTCAGTCCCGCTACATGCAAAGCTAGCGATCCATAACAGCTGCGACAAGATATGATCGAAAATCTAGCCGAGCTTTTATTGCTAGGACGCAGGTTCGGACTTAAAGAACCAGTGCAAACCTTACTCTAGAACGCTGCTGTTAATGGTCGTTGGCACCCAATTATTGCCAGTTCATAAGAAGTATCCGGGTCAACTATGATGAACGATGTATGAGACTCCATGGAGGTGGCTTTGTAGTATACGCGTAAAGCTGAAGCAAGCTACATGCTGATGTTCTTGTTGGGGAGACCTTCTTGAGGCTCCCCTAGTTTGTGTGTAAGGTTCCCTGTGAGATATATGAGCTACTTACCAGTTCCTGGCAAGTGAGCGTGCGTACATCCCTACCATAAGTATCATTTGCTGGAACGAGCCACCAACACGGAGAACGCTAGCTTTGGGATTAGGCACTACATACGGCAAACCTGCCTAACCAACTGGTGTCGAGACTACAAACCGATGAGTCTGGCGGGGAGCGGAGAGCGCCCAGGGGGAAGGGGCAGTTAACCTGGGGTGGGGGATTAGGGCTATCATGGAGTCGGAATGGTATGATTACACTGAGGAACAATTGTGGTGAGTAATTAATTAGGAACACCCCACGACCATCTATTGGACGAAGTTAACTGAATGCTCTCCTTGGTTGCACAGGGATGATGGCCTGAGGAAGATCCTTCTCACATTGCGTGCGACGGCCCTTGATCGGAGGGGTCGGTTGCATGGCAAGCTAAAGGCAACCCACTGCCCGCACCTACCACAAAGCCTTCCCAACTTTTGCTTTCTTGCAAACTTTTAGGAAGGAGAGTTCGTATTATTTTTCCTCTATATCTCCCTTCTACCACGCTCGCTTTTTTTATTTTTTTATTTTTTTCCTTTTTTTATGTATTTCCTTTTTTTTTTGTCCCTTGTCTTTCTTTTACAGTTAGAAATTCGACCGGTGGGAGCGTTGATCAATATAGCTCCCACTGCCCCTCTCGAATTGAGACTCGGAGGTAAGCGTCTTTGTGGTCGCTAAAGCTTGTGTGTATGGAACATGTTCAAAAAAATATAATTACTTATCATAGGACCGACTAGTTACGGATTTGAAAGGAGATAAAGTGAACTTGAAGGGCCCTGCATAGGGACAATACGCCATACACAATATTCAACCTTGCGTTCCTGAGGCACATCGATTAGATCGGCTGCGAACTGACGTTGAATTTGTTCTGCCTGCTGCACGGCCACGGCAACGTGTACAGGCACTTACATATGTGGATCTTCTACTAGGTCACCTGCATTGCAGCGCACCTATAGCTAAGGCAACTCCCAATGCGCCTCAACCTCGTTCATCTCAACAGTCAACCGCTACCAATATATTCGCAATTGAACTATCTGACACCATTTCACAACTTGAATATAATACGTCCGCATTTCGTTCACATCAACCGATATCTGGCGAACTGAGTTTTTGACCTTACAACAACTACATCTGGTGGTCAACTATTGATATTTCCAACAATGGGACCAGAAAGTCGCATCGGCTTTGAAATCGCCATTGGCGTGCCCTGTGTTCTGCTCATATTCCTCCGCGCATGGGTCCTGTCCCGGTTCAGGCGAGCTCGCTTCGGCAACAATATTACAAACGCAGCACTATATCTTACCTGTCTATGCGTTGTAGCGACAAATGCATGTAACATCTGGACTTCAAGTAAATTGATTGAAGCCCGGCATCGAACGGACCTCATTCGAGAACCAAGCACTGGACTCCCATTACAACTTGTACCTACGGCACTCAAGATTTCGTTTGCGTTAAAATGCTTCTATGTGGTGGGATTGTATGCAGTGAAGGCGGCATTTTTGGGGATTTTCGTGGAGTTGGAGCAGCATTTGGAGAAAAAATTGAAAGTGTTTGTGAAGTTCACAATTTGGGCGACGGTGGTGCTGTTTACTGTCAATTTCTTATTGACGACGTTGTGGTGTGTGCCATTCGATACGAATTGGTGAGTAGCATATCCTACCACCTTTCAAAATTGTACATGGTCATTCGATGCCTGAGCAGAACGCTAATGGATCTATTTGAAGGACTTTGCATATGGAAAGGCTTTGCTCCTCGCTCAGGAGTATGGTAGTAGTTGGTTTTGGTACAGCTAGCAATGTACTTACGGATCTTTGCAGTATGTTTAGTATCCAGTGAACGGGAGCAAGTGCCGTACTAACATATTGGTTCACACGTACAGTTCTGGCAATTCCTCTTTTTGTACTGAAGACTCTTCCCCTCCGTCGCCGCGAAATGTATGCCATAGCCTTCGTCTTCTTCCTCGTCCTCATCTGCGTTGTGGCCTCCATCGTCCGCTTCATCTTTCTCTGGGACTTCATCTACGGTGATAACGACAACCAACTCCCTTCCCAGCAAAATATCATTGTATACACCAGCGAGCTCGAAGTCGTCATCGCTGTCTGGGCCGGGTGTCTCCCTGCTCTCCGTGCCCTTCTTCGCCGCCCTAGCCGTAACGGCACAACTACAGGCACAAGCGGTGCCCATCAAAGTGCGGTGTCCGGGTACCGCAGATCAATTGGGCTGCGGTCGACAGCGGGCCCGGGCAGCAAGGTACTGAATGGCGAGTCCCAGATGCAAGTCGACCTTGAGGCTCAGCAAAAGCCGCAGGAACAAAGGAACCTCATGCTGGCCAGGGGGTTCGGATACGGCGAGTATGATCCAGATGCAGAAGAGGGGATATATATCGAGCATAAGCTCAGCATAGAGTCGGAACGGGACGGTAGTGGGAGCGAGGTGGAACTGCGGCATATACCACCAAGTCCGCGCAGCCTGGAGCGGGCTCATGTTCGTTAATCATATCTTCGCATTTCCCATCTTTGCTTGCCCTGCTTTACAAGCTCTCATGTTCTTTGGCTCACTTATCTCTCACATATATGATGACTCTTCGTTTTATAGGATTTTATAATATTTCTGGTTTTCCTTTCACGATCAGCATCGGCCCTATTCATCTGGTCCCATATAATGACTATACCACTTTTTACGAATTTATCTTTAGCCATGTTGAAGATTCATTCATTGCCAAAAACCATTTTTATACCTTACTCATGTATCATTTTCCTATGACCTCTGTTCTTCATTTTTTTTCTTTTGTATATGGTGTTGGGGCTCTGCGGGTTCTTTTGTGATCTTTTCCTGTTGTCATTCAATTGCCAAGGGTTGGTTGAATAGGTTTCTTTCTGTGTGCCCGGTAATTTCCCCTGTCTTAGTTCGCTTTGTTTACAAACCATACGGCGAATATCGTGTATATTGCTGGTGAATTTCTTGGGTACTACACTGGTCAATTTGGGAGGCCGGTGTCAGCGTTTGCATTTAGCTGTACTTGTGCTTGTATGTATGGAACATTGTATCAATAATATACTTGAGCACTATTGCGGTCGGCACACTATGCTAAATTGTGAGATTATTACACCTTTTATGAGGCATGTGGTCATGGGATCGTCTGGTGGGTTTTAATATTTTCCATGTTTATACCCCGGGTCCCCCGCGAGCTAGCGCTAAGTGCAGGTAGATCCATGTGTTCCAACCTTTGAGTAATAAACCTTAAACTTCAGCGTTCTATTACTTGAATGTCACCACGTTAGAAGACTGGCCACCGACGCCAGTCTTTTAGAGATATCGTTACTCGCATACCGCTCCGAGAGCTATGATGAGATTACGTACAAACGAGATAAAACTAAAAGTATAAATAATAAAATAATAAATAAAGAAAAAATAAAGAACCTCGCCTTGTGAACTCCCTCTTGTCATCTCTCCACCCATCTCATCAGTTCTGCCAATGGGTCCGGCTCATCTTCCTTCCCCGTCGGCGGCCTTCTCGTCGCCTCACGCCCCATAGCCACCTTCTCTTCCACACCTCGAACCTCTTCAGGGCCCGTTCTGTTGTCTCCTGTGCCACACCACTCCACCTATTGTGAACCCCCATGCTCTCAACCCTTTCTACCCAGCCAGCCGCCAAGAGTGCTTGTCATCCTGCCTAACCTCCGGATTTGTCAGTAGTCTAAGTCCAATCTATTCCTTTCCTTTGTCCGCTGCCTCTTGACCACCATTGTCATCCCTGTCTCTGTCACCACCTCGTCCTGGTAAGGGAGGAGAGTCCCCAATCTCGCTGCCCTGTCTGCCTCCTTATTGCCCCTTAGTCCCTCTGTCCTTTATCCTCATCACTACATCTAATAAGCCCCGTTCCGCCGTCACCGATCTTCTGCACCGTTCTGATTGCCACTTGCGAGTCCAGGAAGATTATCAATTTATCCTCTCGCTCCGTCTTTAGAACCTTCGC
Organism: Kalaharituber pfeilii; assembly: GCA_015179045.1. Taxonomy (NCBI): domain Eukaryota; kingdom Fungi; phylum Ascomycota; class Pezizomycetes; order Pezizales; family Pezizaceae; genus Kalaharituber; species Kalaharituber pfeilii. The sequence goes on from WHUZ01000024.1 coordinate 702,304, forward strand.
CATGGTAATCAGTTCCGCATCAGTGACTGTCGTTTTCTCACCTAGGTATACCGATTCTGTCTCCTAGCTTTCCAATAGCTGGCTCCAGTCCTTTTGTCCAATCCGCTACCATCTGTGTATCGCCATAGCCCACAGGGCGGTAAGCGATAAATGATAAAAAAAAAAAAAAAAAAAAAAAAAATACCATCTGTGTATACCGATTTTAAGTCCTAACCTTCTTCCTCATTGCGGTGACAAAGAAACTCGGGAAAGTAAGAGATTGGATGGAGAATGCGAACCTACGGATGGGAAAGATTGTTGCGGCAAGATGGTTGGTGAAGAAAGAGAGGAGGGAGGGAAAGAAGGCTAGCTCGGTTGTTATCTACCTGGAGGGGGAGGTGGAATCGGATAGCCAAACACCAGCGAAGGTAAGGTTGTCAGGCAAGTGGTACGATTCGTGCCTGTATGACTGGGATAGAATTACAAAGGTGGACAGAAAGGGGAAGGGGAGGGATGTGGAGGAGATGGACATGACTGCTTGATTTTCTGGGGGGATATTTGGGTATTCGTGCTTGATTGTTCTCTTGGGGGATTGGGCTTTCCCTTTGTGTTTCTCTGCATCACTGAAGTCGTGGTATTGCTGTGTGCTTTTACAAGGGACGATTTTGTAGGTAGTTGCACAGGTGCCTGTCTCCGGGCCATAAGGACTTCGGTCTAGGGACCCTGCCATGGCGAACAGCTGCAAGCGGGGTTACGTGAAATTAAAAAAAAAAAAAAAAAAAAGGGCAGATATATATATATATATATATATATATTTTCTTAATATCACATAACCTCGTAACAGCTGTTCGCCACGGCAGGTCAAGAGGAGGCAGATATACACCGGAATTGCTAGGCCAATTGCATGCTGGAGTGGATGGGCATGGATGGACTACAGAGCTAGCAGAACGCACGGAAAGCTCAGGACACAGGGAAGGTGGCAATACAGAATGGCGAGGGCGATAAAGGGATACCGACAGGCACAAGCAGAGATGTAGTGGAGGGCTTGGCCAACCTGGACTCAGTATATGTGTTCATTGAAAGGGAGAGATCCTGGGTAGAAGCAAAGGGCACTGCAATTCGAAAAGGAGGCATGCATAGAAGCAGGAGTTGGGCTACCTGAGCAGCCAGCTGGATTGAAAGGCAAAGCTTGCTACTGGCCACACTACCGGCCCTACCGGCCTCAGCCGCCAGGGAGGAATGGGAACAAAGTGTAATGGAGGAAGAAGGTTTTTTTTTTTTTAATTTCAGGTACACCCGCTTGCAGTTGTTCGCCATGGCAGGATCCCTAGACCGAAGTCCTTATGGCCCGGAGACAGGCACCTGTGCAATATATCTGCCCTGATACGTAGCAGAAATAAGACTGGTAATAATGGCAGGCATTTGTGATGTCCCATCTGTCATAGTGGCTGTAGCTCTTCTCCTCCCGTCCTACTTTAGTCAAAACGTTATTTGCTGGAGTCTTCTACAAGAGCTGTTAGATTCTTGTCTACTCTTTCAATTTGTGCCACAACATTTTCTCATCTCATAAAGTTGAATGCTGGCTTGATGTCATCAACTGCCAGGGCTGTCCATTCGCCCTTGTCTAGCTACCTGGGTCTTTACTTCCTTTAGTAACTGAGATTACAAGTCCCCTACCCCTCTGTAAGATCTTGTCCGATCTCATCCCTGTGAAAGAGCTGGCCGTAGGACTGTCGGAGAATTGGCTACCACCCTTCTGGCCCAGGTTTTCTACTGTGTTGAGAAGGATTATAGGTCTCCAGCTGCTGATATCTGATTACTTTCCTCTCTTTAAGATCATTACTGTTTCAAAGCCCCTTGCAAAGTCATATCCCCTATTTATGCAGTCTATAACCCTCTCTCAAAGAGGGGACGGCCTGGACCCTCTGGTGGAGTTGGTGATACGGATGGACAGATGGGACTGGGTTGCACTAAAGTCGAACCTGTTATATTAGATAAGGCCGGGACCTGCGGGTTTTATCCAATAAGACAATATCCAACAATCCCCACTTATCAGGGTGACCGAACAAAGTATCAATGATGCCATGATGATGAGAGATGACGCATGGTAATGATGCCATTGATAGTTATCCATGATGCCCTGGTGATGATGATGAGAGAGAAGCTTGTTAATTAGCACTTAATGTTAAGTAGAATAATGCAATAACCGACACGCTGGAGGCCTATATAGAGGCCCGAACGGCCCTATACAAAGGTCAAGTTCCAAGCGTTGTCCTAAGTTACACCTACATTTCGCTGCTATCGCAGATACCGTAACACCACTGGCCCAATTGGCTCGGGCCGGCAAAGTTGATCCAATAAAGAAGGGTTATCCAATATGACATGATCCAATATGAGAGGTTCGACTGTATCTCTGATATCTGGGGTTTCTTTGTGGTTCACTAATTTTGCTTAATCTCCTTTGTATTTGAACTCGCTGTAGCCCACGAGGCGGCATACGATTTTTTTTTTTTTTTTTTTTAGGTTGAAGGACCGGGCATAATGTGGTTCCCCGGGTCTCTTAAGTAGGCCGTATGGAGTGTCAACTGGTCCTGGGGCTGAGCTCGGCTGTGTTCTGGAGAGAACCTTCTCGACCTCTTGCCTCACCCTCACTCTTTCTTTCCATTTCTTTTTTTTTTATTTCACGTAACCCCGCTTGCAGCTGTTCGCCATGGCAGGGCTATCTCCTTGTCAAACCTTGGACCAGATTGACACTCTAGCCTCCTTTCCTGAACTGTTTGGATAGATCTCGTAGCACCTCAACCATTTAACCCCTCCCTTTGTGGGATGTCTTCTCGTGTCTTGATCAATTCCTCCCATCGGTCCCAGTCTGTACCTGTATCGCCCTGACTCTTGTATCCTCCTGCAGATTTAAGAACCCCTCACCTTTTCATGGTCTACACCTGCAATCCAGGTAGCCTCTGTCCTGGACCCGTCCCCATCTCTTGCGAAGACCAGGTCCAGCTGTGGCCTCCTACTCCTTCCTTCGACCCGGTGAAACTAAGTTGTTGTTCCTTTCCGTACTTGTTGTATCAACCATAGGTCTCCATTCTGTCTCTCAGTGTCGTTGTCATGGCTGTTACAGTCACATATAAGTAGGCCCACTGCGCCAATATTGTTACGGTTTCTACGATGATGTAGTAAATATGAGGGTGTAACTTAGGACAACCATCGACAACAACCTCCACAGAACGAGTTTCTGGAGCGACTTCGCAACCACAACAAGGTTACTCACGAACCTTACTTGGATCAATAGCTTTCAGTACGCTGATTCTGTTGATCCAATTTTTATCCCGAAAAATTGTTTTTGCCACGTCGGCCACACGCGACGTGACTTACCCACAACCACTCACTGATCGGTCAAACATGGCAACATGAGCTTCCATAGAGGTTCAAGGGGTGGCCACCGAGGAAATCGGTTCGTACCGGTTACTCCACAGCCACCAGCACCTAAAACACCACCACCGCTACCATCAAACCAATCAATACCGCCACATGCTCGCCTACCACTGAACTTCAACTCCTCAGCCAAGGAATGGGCAGCCCAACTTCAAAAGACATCGCCAGCTTTTGTCTTAGATGTGGTGCACAATCTTTTGTATGAGATAGCAGTGGCAGAAAGGGCAGATCTTGAGGAGAGATATGAGCTGGCGCATCTGCACTTAAGAATATCCAACTCTTCACAAGTTCTATTCGCGAAAAGTACTATGGAGTTGAGCCATACTCTACCAAACTAAACATGTCTATTCCACCTATGCGTAATGTGGATACGCAAACAGAGCGACCCTCATATGCAGAAGCGGCTGCCCAAACCTCCACAGCTCCCCCAAAGATCAGGCCAGACCCTTCCACCCCACCCAGGGTTAAGAAGAGAGACCCACCTGCCTGTGCCAAAGGAAAGACAACCACCTCCAGGGCCACTTCTACTACAAAGAGCAAGCCCCTTTTACCAAAAGCCAGAACTACGACCTTTGACTTCAGCAATAGTAGTTCATGGGATAGCAGTGACCAAGAGGCTGGGGAACGTTTGGAAGTGGTTGTATGTGGATAATGAACTGGGCACAAAAATTGCTGGGACTAGATGGCTGTTGAAGCAAGAGAGGAGGGAGGGAAAGGTGACTAGTTCTGTTGTTGTTTACCTGGAGGGGGCAGGGAGGACTAGTCAAATACCAGTGACTCTACGCATCGGAGGTAAGAAGTACAGATGGAATGCGTATGAGTGGGATAGGGGAAGCAAAGACAAAGGAAAGCAGGTGGGTAGGGCTGGGGAGGATACAATAGAGACTGATTAAGAATCCATTGTATGTATTTTTGCGCTTGGTTCACTGTCTGTCTGCATTTGTTCATCTGCAGCCACGGTGAAGTCGGGTAGATAGATAAGTAGCATGCGTGATCCGGCCCACAATCCGGCGTCACAGACCTGCCTCCGGGTAAAAAGGGGTCCTGCCATAGGCTGAGAGCCTCTATGCGGGGTTACGTGATCAAAAAAAAAAAGAAAAAAAAAAAAGAAAAAAAAAAAAACCTTAGAACAACGCTTGGTGCTTGACCTTTGAGAGGGCAGCTCTTGCTGGCCCTTATAGTCAATCCTGCGTGCCTTCCATCTATTGTCTAACTTGCTATGATATCATGTTCTATCATGGATATCCCTCAGCCATTGCCTCGCCTCATCTAGAGGTCCATCCGGTGGCTGTGCTCCTGGAGGCCCGTTCAGTTGTTCTACTCCTGGAGGTCCATTCGGTGGCTTTGCTCCTAGAGGTCCGTCCGGTGGCTGACACTGCTATGACCATGCCACCAGAATCGGCCAGATCCTTGCAATACACATCCATGCCCAACCCATGTTTCATTGCCAGACTGTAGCTATCGGTTGATCAGGCCGAATTGTCACTAGCAGCTTTACAGCTCAATGTGTGGATATCCCCTTCCAGGTAGGCCTTGACAAATATCGTCCAGCTCTGCCTCTATGTCTGCCTCTTGATTCCCATATACCCCAGCTATTTTCCTCCCTCAGAATTCGACTACCACATGCAAATCCTTGCCCTGTATTCCTATATTATGATATTTTTTTTTTTTTTTTTTTTTTTTTTTATATCATTACTCGCACTATATTATGATATGCTTACCTTCTTGACATAGGCCACAATTTTCCGGCGACGTAGGCGGTTTTGAAGGCCGCATGGAACGCCGTTCCTCCTTCCAGCACCCTCCATTTCTCACGCTATAGCGGAGTCTTCCCTCTATTGGGTAAGTTTCTTGGTCTCGTTTCCAATTCCTAAGGCTGAGACAGGGGAAGGAATGATAAAGGAAAGGGCCTGGTGACGGCCGGCCACGTGGATATGGTTGGGAAGGACACAATGGAGACTGATTAAGAACCCATTGTGTGCAAATGCTTTGTCCATTCACTGTACCTGCACCTTGTTCACCTGCAGCCACGGTGAATTCAGGTAGACAGGTAGATAGCCACATCCGGCCCACAATTCGGTATCACAGACCTGCCTCCGGGTAATAAAGGGGTCCTGCCATAGGATGACAGCCTGTATGCGGGGTTATGTGATCCAAAAAGTAAAAAGGCTGAGACAACGTTATATACCCCTTTCGAGTTGGTAAATGGGATTGCGCCTTTGCACTCTTCTTTTTTTTTTTTTTGATCACGTAACCGGCATACAGGTTGTCAGCCTATGGCAGGGAAGTCCTTTTTACCTTAAGTCCCTTCGGTAAGCTTCCATTCCCTTCAGAACCAACTACCGATAACTACACCCGCCGAGTTGCAATCCATGCGCTTGCCTGTGCACAGTGACATTACGACCCTTAGGCTCCCCACGTGACTCGAAGCAGGTCAAGAATAGAAAATGCCAGAAAGCTGATGGGAGCAATGATGGGGATAGGAGGAGGGCAGTGGCGGCTGAGGCGAGGAGCTGGAGCCAGATGTGCACAGGGATGGTGACGGTAGTGGCGATGTGGGGCTCCGAAATCGGATGGAGAGTGCATAAGGAGTGGCGGAAAAGTTGCAATATCAGGAACTGAAAGCGGGGGGGGGGGGGGCAGTAGGGGAGAACGTAGATTGGGTCGCAGGAGTGGAAAGCTCCGAGGTGGCCTTATTTTTTTTTTTTAAAAAAAAAACACGTAACCCCGCTTACGGCACTAAGCCATGGCAGGGTCCCTGGGCAAGCCCTCATAGCCCGGAGACAGGCTAAAAGAAATTCCTACGTACATGGCCTCACCGCGCCGTTGATCCCCGCTCTCCTACCTTCTAGAACTTGACCCCCATTCTCCTACCTTCTATCCGAGGTGGCCTTAAACATGGCGACCTTGGGGACCCAAAGGGGTTTGGCGATATTTGGATAGGAGATTGCAGAGTAGAAGAGGAGGAAAGAGGTAGAGACTTTTTTTTTTTTGTAATTACCATTACTCGCGTGCCGCCCTGTGGGCTATGGCGAGATTAAGTACATAAGGGAGAAAAAAAAGGTGAAACAGAATTTAGAGAAAAGGAGAAAATGTGATAAGGAGATTAGAAACAGCCTGTCCCACTCCTTAACGTTCTATCCGCCTCATGAGTTCCGCCAGTGGGTTCCCCTCTCCTTCGCCCATCTTCGGTGGACGGAGTATCGCTTCCAGCCCGCCGGGCCACCTTTTTCTCCATTCCCTGCACCTGTCCCAATCCTGTGGCGTCGCTTCCTCCTCGTTCCCACACCACCTGCATTCTGGTCCGTCCATCTTGCCTAACTTGTATCCCACGCTCGCAGGCCTTTGCCCCCTATTAAACCAGCCAGTGTTTGCACTCCATAACCCAGCCTCTGTAGGGGCCTATAACTCAAGCCCAGCCTGTTCCTCTCCTCCGCTCACTGTGCCTTAGCTTGCTGGCGTATGCTCGCCTCTGTGACAATTTCATCCTGCATGAAGGTGCTGATCTTGGTTGCCTTGTCTGCTTCTTCGTTTCCCTCTATTCCCTTGTGTCCTTTGACCCACATTACGGCCACATCAAGCCCCCTCTCGCTATCCTGTCCTCCCATGCCATCCTGACCGCGCTGGCTGGCCCATCTGGTGTCGGTTTCCTTCTGCGATCTTCTGTAGCCTTCTGATGGCCACCTTGGAGTCTGAAATTATGAGTAGCTCCCCATCCCCGGACTCTAGGGCTTTTGCCATAGCTACCAGTTTTGCGTCGTTGACGGCCGCTCTGGCACCCATATAGAGGGACTTCTCCCCCCTGCTTGACATGTCCCCGCCCCAGTTCTCTCCTCCGTTCTGCTGCCGTCTGTGTAGGTTCCTACCCACCCTTTGTCTTCTGCATCTGCAATGGCCCTTTCCCACTCCCCCTGTGCCGATGGTGCGGCAAAGAAGAAGAGACGACAACACACGTCTGGGAGAGATGCAGGGTAGGGAAAGTTCAAACAGAAATGGCCGGGGAGTCAGGCAGAGGCGAGACCACCCAAAGAGAAAGAAGGCAAGGGGGGGACCTACTGGTGGACATGCTGACATGGGCGAGGACATGACGAATACCAGCTCACCTATCATTTTCCTTGACTACTCACCGTGTTATTTATTCCTTTATGGGCGAGGACAGGACGAACGAAGTCAGTTCATTATCTTCTAGTCTATTTCTGTCACTTATTTCTTATGTACCTAATCTCGTCATAGCCCACAGGGGCGGCATGCGAGTAAAGATATAAAAAAAAAAAAAAAAAAAAAAAAAAAAAATCCCACCCCCCCTTCTCCGACGTCGCTGGGGATGAGGTGAGTGTTGCCAGTGGGAGTGATTCGCTGTGGTTTAGATTCTCTCTCATGTAGCGGTGGCTCTCCTCTTCTATCAGTGTCTCTTCCCTGAACTTAGGACCCTGGCTTCCACTCGCGTACGTTCACCCTCTACGAAGGTCTGGACTGATTCCAGGCTCGCCAGGCCCTCCACCACATCTCTCCGTGTACCTCACGGGGCGCCGGTAATCACCCTCGCCACCGTGTATTGCCATCTCTCTAGGTCCCTCAGTTTATTTTCGTATGGGGCCCCCTGTGCATAGTCTCTCCATGCCCAGCTGCCCCATGTGGCTACCACCCTAGCTATACTTGTGTATAACTGCCTTCTCCTAGTGGGTCCCAACTGTGCTAGCCTCGTTGCCACTCTCCAGACTGCCTTGCCTAGCTCCAGTCTTTTTTCGAAAGTGTGCATCAAACTTCAGCTCCCAATCTATGTGCAGCCCTCCCAGCCGGTAGTCTGGTCCTTTAACTCCTATTTACCAGAGTCTCTCTCTTTCCCTAGTCCAGCTCATAGCCTTCCCAGGCCGCTTCCTCTGTCAGTTGTGCCTGATGTGATTTGATGGCCTTCCTCGGCTTCAGAAGTGTCTTGTCTGAGAGGGTGCTGTGGAAGTCATCAACGTATGTGCGAGTGAACATTCTCTGGCTCGCTTCCCTGACTGCTGGCTGTATTATAATCAGAAACAGTGCTGGAGATAGGGGTGAGCCTTGCGGTGTGCCATCTACCATTCTCGCTGATGCTCGTCTCTTGCCGTCCCAGGATAGGTGGAATGTCGTGGGTTGTAGGAAACCTTCTATGAAGGCTGCTAGGTTGCTGTTTACTTTCGAACTTGTGTGACCACCCTGTCTCATCGTAGGAAGTTGAACGCAGACCTGATGTCATCTCCGGCCAATGCTACCCACTCCTTCCTATCCAGGCGGCTGCTGATCTTTCGTCTGTCCCTCCTCTTCTTGAGAATCATTACGACTTCGAACCCTCTACTGAAGCTGTAGTCCCCGTTGACGTAGTCCACAATTCTTTCTCTGACTGCCTCCCAAAGTTTCCAAGTAGCTTTAGTAGGCCATACTGTATGCCATCGAGGCCAGGGGCAGATCTCGATTTAGTCTTGCTCAGGGCCTTGTCAATTTCCTTCCTGGCTCTCTCTCGGGCCGTCCGGGTTCGGTGTCACAGTCTGTGTGCTGTCTCCTGTAATGAAGTTTTCCTGGTCCGTGCCTGGTATTCCCATCATCTCCTTCTGCCGGAATGGGACCCTAGCTAGCCTGAAGACGTCTCACGGGAACTCTATCCTCTCCTCCTCTACGTATTCTTCCCAGGAGGTCCTCTTCTTTTCTCTGATGATCTCCCTTAGGATTCTCCTCGCTCTTGTTCCTTCTGCTGACACTCCACTGTCCCTGTGCAGTATCCTTCTGACCATCCTTCTGGCTTCCTTGACTTCTCTGTCGAACCATCGCTTGGACCTTCCTGTGACTCTCGCCTCCTTCGTGACCTGCTTACTTAAATCCATTAGCATCTCATAACTGTCTGCTCCCTCCTTGGAGGGGGGTGTCTCCCCATGTTGCCACGAACTCCTCCCATTTGTCCCAGTCCGTTGTCATTAGGACTCTGGTGTCATCATTCCTAATCGTACTCAGCTGGTCCCTGACCATGGCATGGTCTGAGCCGGCAATCCATATGACCTCCGTGCTCTTCCAGTCTCCCGCTCTGGTGAAGACCAAGTCTAACAGTGCCTTCCTGGTGTGTCTTTCTACCTGGCGAGTCCAGGTAGTCGTTCCTTTCTTGATTTGCTGTTGGAGTCCTTGGATCTCCAGTCCTTCCTTCAGTACCCTTCCCCTGTGGTCTTGCCTATCCGACCAGTCCCTGTGGTGGCTATTGCAATCGCCTATAACCAAGTCTATTGGGCCGATTCCTTCTAGCTCCTTCTCGATGTCTGTGTCCTTGTTACAATACACTCCTGCTATCTTCCTTCCCTTCGTTTCTATCACCACGTGCCCTCCTTCTCCCTTCACGAGGTAGATTTTTTTTTTTTTCTAATATCTTTACTCGCTTGCTGCCCCTGTGGGCTATGGCGAGGTTAATTACATAGGAGATAATTAGGAAAAGGGAAAATAAATTGAAGTGACGACCCCCTACTGCTGGGCTCCCTGATTGATAGGAAAAGGAAAATATGCATAAGCGACAATAATAATGGACTAAAGCTCACGAGGTAGAGACTGGAGGGAGTGGAGGTTGGTGTGGGCCAGAGAGCAGAACTGTAGGTTTGAATCAGTAGCAGGGTGCATGCAAAGCATGGTGAGTTATGCCATCCCAGAGGGAGTGGATGAGATGTCGTGGGGTGGGGAATGTGAGAAGGTGGATAGCGAAGAAGTAATAGGGGATGGCAGAAAGGGTGGGGGTTAGAAGAGTGGGAGATCTGAATGGAATGGGGCCACCTTCTGTAGCCTGACCATCATACCTCAAGGCCCCAGCGCCTTTCTACACCTTCGCATCTGCCTTTTCATTACCCTTGATTCCAGTGTGTGCCTTCACCCAGGTGAGCTTCAGAGCCCTCCAGTCCCTTAGCCTCCGCCTCTTCTCGAAAGCTGCCTGAGAGTCTGCAAGCAGCAGCACCTTCGCCCTGTTGCCAACAGCCTCCAGGGCACCCCTCATGCCTGCAACCTCACCATCCCACACTGCTGCTTTCATGCCGACCCAACGGCTCCCCTCTGCCTCGCCTGCCACCACCTGTTGCCAGCACTACCCATCACCTACTCCTCCTTTCTCATTGCTGCCATCTGTGAAGATTTTTTTTTTTTTTTTTAATCACATAACCCCGCTTGTAGCACTTGGCCATGGCAGGGTCCCTGGGCAAGCCCTCATATGATAGCCCGGAGACAGGCTAAACTAACTCTCTACGTACATGGCCCCCACGCGCCGTCGCCCCCGCTCTCCTAGCTTCTAGAACTTGACCCCGCATTCTCCTACCTTCTAGAACTTGACCCCAGCGAAGAAACGTCATACTCCTCCCCATTCTCCGCCTTTCTTTTCCAATCCTTTCCCATGTCGCTCCACCTCTCAAAACCTTCTGGGCGGTTCTCCTGACTTCTGCATCGGAAAGCGAGATGCTCCCCCGTTTGCACCTCCCCACACCTGCACCTATCCGATTCCGCCACCCCTAGCTTCTTCAACCACCTAGCACACCTTCCTCGCTCCAGTCGCAATGCAGTGAAGTTTGATGTCGCCACCCTACTCCACTCCATGACCTTTCCTCCTCCAAAGCCCTCCACTTCTCTCTTCTCCTTCCTCCACGCCTTCACCCTCTGGCGCACCCCACTTCCGGTGGCCACCTCCTTCCCCTGCATCACCGTCCCCTTCTTCGCCCACCATCTGTGAAGATTGCCATTGAGTCACCTTTGGCCTCCCTGGAAGCCTTCTCCCACTTGGCTGGGGAGTCCTTGCATGGCTTCAGGTCTACAACCTCTAGCTCTACTGGGGTAACTGTCCGTCCACATGACATTGTTTCCTCCTCATCTACCTCAAGTGTGCTGGCCATCTTTCCATCTACTGACTCAAACCCGTCGTTCTTCTCTGTAGCGTAGCCTAGGCTAAAGTCTCTCCAGTCTCTCCCCTTCTCATGGAAGCACAGGATAGGGAGAGCCGCCGGACCGGAATGCCGATGGTGCAGAGAGGAGGAAGAGACCATTACACACGTTTGAGCAGGTGCCGGGTATGGAAAAGAAAATGGCCTGGGGGAAGGGACGCACTACTCAAACTCCGAGAGGGGGTGAGGAGAAAGGACTCGCTTCTGGCGTTAATGAGGTGGATAGAAAACTAGGGGACATCTTTAGGGACTGGTATCTTTTCCTTTTATACTCCCCTCTTTCTTCTCTTATCTCTTATGTACCTTAACTCGCCATAGGGCGGCATGTGAGTAATGATTTTTTTTTTTTTTTTTTTTTTTTTAAAAAAAAAAAAAAAAATTCTCCCCTTCTCCCCTTCCCTGTCTGGGTCTGAGGCTTCAACTCCCCTGAAGCTTTCCGACCATAGGTCCCCTACCCCTGTAGGGACCCTCGCTGACCTCAGCGTTTACCTCGTTTGGCCCTGATCAAGGATCTTCGATACACTCTCTACTTCACCAACGGCCTCAGCCTCTCGCCATAGCCCTTAGGGCGGCATGCGAGTACTGATATAAAAAAAAAAAAAAAAAAAAAAAAAACATGGCCTCAGCCTTTACTCTGGCTGCCCCTCGGACTGCACCAGTACAATTGCGAAGTGCCTGATATTGCCACCTCTCAAACTCCTCTCTCCATTGTTTTTGGCCTCTCCCCTGATCTCAGGGCCCCACAAGGCCACCTCTCTCACCATGCCAGTATAACATGCTTTTCACGGTGATAGTGGGCTCATGCCCCACTGCGAGTTTCCTAGTCCAGATAGGTCCCTCAAGAGTTCCCTGGCCTTGTCAATCTGGCTCTTCCAGTGGTCGCTGAAGTCACGGGTGCTATCACAAATCACTCCTATCCATTTGCTCCTTTCACCGCATCGGCTCTCTTTTTGGCCTTCTTGCCAATGACTAGGACCTCCTCCTTTGAAGCTTCAAGTGGCAGCTCATGAGCCGGAGCCACCTCCCTGATTACTCCTGCAATTCTATCCTCGATCCTCTTCATGTCCTTGTCTCCTTCTGGGTCCCAGTTTACCACACCTTCACGAGGCTAAGGAGGCGGAAGGGGATGGCAAGGGTGTGGGAGGCAAAGAGTGGTAGGAGGGAAGGGGCAGATTGCAAATGTGGGAAAAGGAAGACGGCGGAACATCTCGCCTTCAGATGTGAAGCTGTGGGATACCCAGGAGGGGGGAAGGTGGGAGGACATGGAGCAGGGAAGGTGGGTGGAGAGGCAGGAGAATGGTGAAGAGGTAGACATCCTCGAGCAGCTGTTCTCTCTACTCCATCAAGGTATAGAGAGAGAGAGGATCGTGTAGATAGCCTGGTAGTTTCTGTTTTGCTTGCCTCCTTATCGCCATAGCCCCCAGGGTGGCATGCGAGTAATGATTTAAAAAAAAAAAAAAAAAAAAAAAAGGGCTCGGAGCACAGGTTTAACATTTCATAACCAGTGGTTCTGCAGCATGGTAGTGAGTCCTGATCCTGCAGCTTTGAGCATTGAAACTACTGAGACTGGTACTGGCTTTAGAACCATCCTGTCGAGCCCTCTAAGTTCCTACAGCTCAGAGACTGCCGCCAGAAGTTTTCAGGCTCTCTTCCGGCCGCCAATCAATCAAGTAACCGCAGAAGATACAGTAGAACAGGTCCTGCATGCGCATGGCCCTAATCCTCACCATTGCCCACCCGAGACACTCACCCTCCTGAGCTCATGAGTCCAGCTGCTGGATGCTGCGGAGCTACTGTATGTAGCGTTGTGATGGATGGCGAGAGCCATAGAGCTCACCCGTGAGTCAGCAAAAGTCCAGTCACAGGTGTTCTGGCAGCTTGCTCGGCCACCAAGGCTAGCTCTATGCTAGATAAAAATTGTAGCTTTCCGGGCTCTCGAGTCTGCTAGCGCTCTTATGACTATCCTGGCCCACAGTGTCTTGCTAGGTAGCCTAATCCTGAAGGTAGCCCTTTCACGTGGAGGCATTCGTATTCCCAGTGACCAGCCCCTACCAGACGAATCAATGGGTATGCAGGAGAGCTCTCGCTATGCAAAGTTGGCGCTGCACATTCCAGACATCAGAGTAGTAGGGCGCATTTCGGTAACATCCGGCTATGCAAATCTGTTCAGCCCTGGCATGCACACCCAATCCTGCACATTCCAGTTACTCAACCTAGCCACTCGATCTTGTGACTGCCCTCGAGGGGATGAACTGTCTCTCATGCTAGCACCTGCACATTTGGTCCAGTTTGTTAATCTGGCAGCAGAGAGTCAGTTGGTTTTCAGAGGTATGTCCACAAAGTTTACTCCCTCGTCCCTTGGTTGGATCGCTCCCACCAGGGCTCCTTCGTGGGTGACGGGCCCTGGAATGTCGGGCACACCCGCCACCCTGAGGCTAGTTAGGACAAAACCTTCTGTGGTATACCGTGTCTCATGAGAACCGCCCTGATAATAATAAGACAATTAGGAATTTGGAAGCTGAATACTGAATCATCAGAGTTGTTAAATACGAAATCTAGAGCGAGGCATGCTACATGGAAAATTATGAATAAAATTGAAAGACTATCTGCGGTGGTAACGCAAGTTGGCCGTGAGGCACCGGCCTCACTGGAAGTGGCCATGATGGAATGTTGCTGCAAGAAGATCGGGGACCACCACCCAGACTGCGGAAGAGCAAAAGACAAGGGACCATGGATTCGAAGGAAGACAGAGGAGCAACTAATTCGACCCCGCAGGGCACCAGGGATGTTAGTCATATACCAGAACGTGGGGAGGTCGGTGGTGGGGACGGATATAACGTTGCAAGAGGGAGCGGACAGGAAGGCAGACATCATATTCATAGGAGAGTGTTAGACAGCGCCAGGAGGAGGCACGGCATTTCACCCAGCGTACGTTACAGCATATACACCAGCGAAGAGAGTGCTTTCAGCATACGCAAGGAAGGACATCTTACAGGACACAAAAATACAAGGCACAGACAGACACGTCTCCATACACCTCAAAGGGAGGAAAATCACCGGAGTGTATTGGAACAGCGAAACAGACTTAGAAAAAGAGCTAGAAGACATGAGCGACTCGGACATAGTGATAGGGGACTGCAATAGTCACCACAAGGACTGGTCCCCCAAGCAAGACAGCAGAGGCATCACCCTAGGGACACCCTTCGGGGACACAGCCTGGAACAACAGATCCCGAGAGAGACCATCACCTGGACACGAACAGTGAACGGGGAACAAAGGTTAGCTCTACTGGACCTAGTGTTCGCAAGAAAAGGAGACTGGAAAACCGAGAGAATATCCTGGATAGCGGGCTCCGACCATGCAATGATATGCGGACGGGTCACAACCAGGCAAGGACACAACAGGACTATCAAAGTTACCGACTGGGAAAAATGGGAGGAGTTCATAGAGAAGTGGGGAAATAAACCCATAAGGGAGGACGTAAGTGCATACAGTCTGCTATGCAAGCTGAGCCAACAATACACCAAGGAAGCCCACATCACCAACAGGACAAAGAGGTGGTTCGACAGGGACGTCAAAGAGGCCCGAAAGATGACAAAGCACATACTCCGCAACGGGCAAACAAAACAGGAGAAGACCAGAGCCCGAAGACTGCTCAGAGAAATCATACGGGAGAAAAAGAAGGAGCATTGGGAAAGCTATATGGAGGAAGAAAGAGTCACATCCCCATGGGACATTTTCCGAATAGCACGCGACCCCTTCCGGGAAAAGGAAATGATGGGGATAGATGGCTCAGATTTTGAAATAGCCCAAAAGCTCATAGAGCGAAACTTCATAACAGACGAAGCAACAGACACCACCGTCCTACGACCAGATGGGACCACTGTCGACAGAGAGCAAGCCAGAAAAGCAATAGACAAGGCACTCACCAAGACGAAATCCAGGTCCGCCCCAGGACCAGATGGAATACAGTATGGATTACTAAAACTCCTCAGAGGGACCACCTTATGGGCCGCGGTACGAGAAGAGATAGTCGAGTACATCAACGGACAGTACGATTTCGCGAGGGGGTTCGACGTGGTGATGATCCTAAAGAAAGGCAGACCCAGGGACGAACCATCAAGCTGGAGACCAATCACCCTATTAAACACCGCAGCAAAGCTCGGACAAAAAGTGATAGCAGACAAACTACAGAGACAAGACCACCTGTTCCGGGACTCTCAGCTAGGCCGCAGACCGCTAAGGGGCGCCGAGGATTTACAGAGACAGACCCTAAAGGAAGTCATCAGCAGGCTCAAGAGAAAGGAATGGACGGCGATCGTAGGTGACGATATCAAGTCAGTATTCAACTTCTTAAGGAGGGAGAAGGTTGTGGAGAGAATACGGAAAAGAGATCACAACTTGGCAGCCTTCGTACAAAGCTTTCTACGACCATGCGAATTCCACATATCGTGGGACGGCAGACGACGAGCGGTAGCGAAAATGACAGACGGCACCCCGCAGGGGTCCCCACTATCCCCTGTACTATTCCTGATAGGAGTAGCCCCGGCAGCAGAGAAGGCGAACAAGGGGAACTTCACCAGATCATACATAGACGACTTCCATAGTGTCATATCCAGCCCATTCCTGAGCAAGCTCCGACGAGCCATCAAGGACCACAGGTCCGAGCTCATCAAGGAAGTCGAAGGGGAAGGTTACCAGCTGGATCCCGGAAAATCCGAGACCCTGATCGTGGGAGTCAAGGGGCCAAACTACAGGCTAACAGGTCTACATATAGATTGGGAGATGAAGTTCAACGACCACCACACGAAGAGATTGAACATGGGAAAAGCAGCCTGGAGAGTAGCATCTCGACTAGCTAAAATACCTCCAGCCAAAAGGAGACAATTATATACCAGCATAGCCAGAAGCATAGCGACATGGGCAGCTGGGCATGGGCAGACTACGCCCAAGGAGCTCCAAGGGACCGCAAAATCCGGCAGCTAGAAAAATGGCAATATACAGTGGCCAGAGAGATCACCGGCGCACCATGGGGAACAAGAAGGGATGTGGTTGAGGGACTCGCAAACCTGGAGACAATAGACACATTCATCCGCGGAGAATCCGATAGAGTGGAAGCCAGAACCCTCAGATTCTAACATGAACCGATCAGGGACCCACAACCCGACAGCAGGTACCTCAGAGGGTCTTTGACACATCGCACCGCACTACCACTAGTCGTACTCCCAACCCTACCGAGAGAGACCGAACGGGAGGAGTGGGAAAGAACAATCGCCAGAGAGGAGGACGAAGGGTGGAACTGCGCCTACACTGACGGGAGCAGGATAGATGAAACCACTGGAGCAGGAGCTTTCTTAAATGGAACCAGTACCTCGATATACTTGGGTAGACAAAGCACAGTTAATGACGCAGAGTTAATCACAATGGGTCAGGCCATCTCTCGGCAGGACGGGGAGCTACTCATAGTATCGGACTCCAAGATAGCAATTTCGAGGTTGCGGAAGATAGCCGACGGAGATCCCACACACGATGGAGCGGCTGAACAAGTCAGAGACCAGTAGGAAGACAGAACAGCGAGAGGCGACAGGGACGTAGCAATACTATGGGTGAAAGCCCACAAAGGAGTGCGGGGCAACACCGAAGCAGACAGGGCAGCCAAAGTGAGCACAGCCCTACATTATCAAGACGAAACCATCACGGAGGCAGGTTTACACCAGCACGGAAGGGCACGAAGGAGCGAAGAACGAAACAGACTACAACTAAGCTACCGACCCTTGCAGCGACTAGGCCCACGGGAAGCCATCCTAGCCGGGATCCTAGGGATCAAAGGGTTACGGCAGTGGAAATTCCAGATCGGAAGAGCAGACGGCCCAGAATGCCGGTGGTGCGGCAAGAGTATGGAAAATACTGCCCACGTGCTAACCGAGTGCGAGACATGGATACGGAGGTGGCCCGGGGGGGAAGAAGACTTGAAGAGACCCCCCAGAGACGGAGACAGAGACAGTTTGATAGAATTACTGGAATGGGTTGGACGGTCATAGGATCATTTTGTCATATTATCATTTCTCCTTTAATTTTCCTATTACTCTCATAGCTTCACTGTGTATTTAACAATACCTCGCCATAGCCTTCCAGGCGGCACGCGAGTAATGATATATAAAAAAAAAAAAAAAAAAGATGAAATGTTGTTAAAGACTGCCCCTTATTGCAAACACCCTGTTTCTGGGCATTAGGAAAAAATCTAGGTCTAAGAAGCCTACCTATCTAGATTAGCTTTTTTTTTTTATTTTTTTTATATATACAGTATATCACGTAACCCCACTTGTAGCTATTCGCCCACCAACTTAGATTAGGGGTTAAGTTAAGTTCGAGCTAGAGAGACGTTAATGACCTGTGCTGAATATTCTAAATATACGCTAGGGGAGAGAGAAACGGAAGGTTTGCAGACCCTTGAACGACGTTTTCGGTGTGTGTTTGCAACAGATTATGGTATAGAAATTATCGCCACGTTGTTCTTTTAATACTATCTACCATCCAGTCTGCATTGAAATAACAACTTGCGCAAGCCTTTTAGCAGCAGCTAGTTGTGTATATACAGACAGTGATCAAATACCACACTATTTTGCGGACCATCGCGACGTGGGGGGCATGGGCGTGGCATGAGTATGCACATGGGGCTCCGAGGGAGAGGAAGTTGAGAGACTTGGAGAAGTGGCAGTATACGGTGGCGAGAGGGATCACGCACGCTCCCTGGGGGACGAGACGGGATGTGGTTGAAGGGTTGGCGAATCTGGAGTCGGTGGAGACGTTTGTGGACTACGAAGCAGTGCGAGTGGAGGCGAGAGCACTGAGGTTCGAGGGAGAAGGGCTGAGGAGAGGGGACGAGGAGAAAGTCTACTTGAGGGGGTCATTGAGACATGACGACGAGATACCGCTGGTTACCTTGCCCTCATTGCACCGAGATGCCGAGAGAGGGGAATCGGAGAGACACATAGACGACATAAAAGAGGAGGGGTGGGTACCAGTATACACGGACGGGAGCATGAGGGAGGAGAAGGCAGGGGCGGAGATTTTCTGGGGGGGCAGGTCGAGGTCGGTATATCTGGGAGAGGAAGCCACAGTGAACGACGCGGAGCTGGTGGCGATCAGCGAGGCGATGGAGAGGGTAGAAGGGGAATTGATGATTGTAACGGATTCCAGACACGCGATTCAGAGGATGACGGCGGTTGCGAGGGGGGACATAGCACACGACGGAGCGACGAGGAGGATGAGAAGAGCATGGGAAGAGAGAATAAGGAGAGGAGACTGGGACATAGCGGTGATATGGGTGAAAGCGCACAGGGGGATTTCCGGTAATGAGAAGGCAGGCAGGGCAGCGAGCACGGGGACCGCCTTGCAGTACAAGCCGGAAATTATAACGGAGGCGGGACAGAGACAGAAGGGGAGGAGAGAGAGAGCGGAAGAGAGAAACCGGCTGAAATTGACATACAGACCGTTGGAGAGGCTAGGAGGCGGGGTAGGGAGGTTGGCGGGCTTGCTGGGGGGTAAGGGACTGAGGACATGGAGGTGGCATATAAGAGAAGGTGACGGACCGGAGTGCAGGTGGTGTGGAGAGAAAGAAGAGACAACGAAACACTTGCTGGAGGAGTGCAGAGTGTGGAAGCGGAGGTGGCCGGGGGGGGAGGAGCACGTGAAAAGGCCTCCGAAAGGGAGAGAAGGGGAGAGAGATCCGTTGGGCGCGATGATAGAAATGCTAGGGGAGTAGGGGAGAGAAGGAGGGTCATGTGACGTAGAAAGTAGTTAGGTAGTACATCGCCATAGCCCGTGGGGCGGCAAGCGATCAATGATATATAAAAAAAAACAAAAAAAAAAACACTATTTTGCAACCTGCAATACAGTAGTGGTAGAATATAGATGCTAAAAAATTGTATCTCCCACATCCACTTACGCGCGTCACACATAAATTCAGAAAATGGCCCTGTATAAACATGAAGGGGACTGTGATGGAGTCCAAGGAGCTCAATGACTGCCTTGACGTTTGTGGTTTTGACTTTACGTTCTTTTTCTGCTTTTTTTATCTAGTCTCGTCATACCCCCGAGGGCGGTATACGAGATAAAAAAATTATCATGAACTCTAGTGCTGAGAGTTAGGTTGGACTTCATGGAACTAGGGAATGCACTTTTGTGCATGCAGTTCGAGGGTAACTCTTCCCGAAGGTTTAATGCGTATGCCTCGTGATGGCTTTACCTTAGAAAGCTTGTATTTCAGCTATTGAATGTAAAATCTCGTAGTTATAGTTGTTCGTTCCTACTCCGCTCTTGCTGCTGTTTTGTGTGCTGGCCTGCAGGGATCCCACTTATTGATGAGAGGTGCAAGAGAAAATAATGTGGGTTTCTGAGATCCAAAGCCGCAATTGCCTTACTGGACCTAGCATAACTCATACTAGTCCAAGACCGCTGCCCGATATTGAGTCATATCTCCCACATCCCACATCTGCATCTGCACGAAGGCATTCACCTATATTCAACCCGACGTGGAGGGAAATACGGGACAGAGGAAGGCATAACACAGCCAGCCAAGGCGGAGAGGGAAGGCAGCAGAGAACGGGTAGTAGGGTTCGGGGTGACAGAGAGTCTGGGTAGCAAGGGGCTAAGAGGGCTCCCGTATCTGTTGACGCGCAACAAACCATGGGCGAGCTGGCTGAAGAAGGAAGAGGGAGAAGACGTCTGAATTTGTGGGGCGCTGAAGCTGCCTGGAATCCCAGCCATGGGCCAGTAGCCTGTATGCGGGGATTACGTGATCAAAAAAAAAAAAAAAAAAAAAAAACTGCCTGGAAGAGGGGACGAGAAGCGCCATGAAGAGCTGAGGAAGCGAGCGGTGACCGACGCCTTGGATTGGGGGGATGGGGAACCGGAGGTGGAAGAGGAGGCAGGGGAGAGTGAAGGGCGTAAGAAGTATGTACATAGTTCATATTCATGCAGGTTAGTCGTGCCTCGTCATAGTCCACAAACGCTGTATACAAATACTGGACCAATAAAATAACACAATAGCAAAATAAAAAATGTTTTTTTTTTTTTTAAAAAAAAATTATTACTAATCAAAATAAATAAAATCATAGCTAAAGGGCGAATCTAAATGCAAGAGACACAGAGAAGAGAGGTACCAACTGTACAAAACCTATAACACAGGCAAAACTGTGATACTAGTTGCAAGTGCAACCTCCGAAAGCGCTCTACATTTGGCATCAACCAGGAGTCAGTTTTGCGACTCCAGCCACTTTTTTTTTTGGTTGGCGGAACGTGCATATGGGGGAGATAAAGGGTTAGTGCCTCCCAACAAGAAAAAAGGGGCAAAAGATCTCGTTCTGGATTACGAAATCTGAAAACTTCACGACGAATAACGGGCAGCTAGGTCGAATAAGGTTTGCATATTAATAACGAGGTACCTTCAACTGAGGGTAACACCTATCCTCGAACAACGAGCAATGTTCGACCAGATCCCTGCCATAGGCTTGTAGCTTGTATGCGGGGTTATGTGAACCCCCCCAAAAAAATAAAATAAAATAAAATAAAATAAAAATAAAAAGTTCGTCCAGAGATCATCAGCACGTAGAAATTGTTGTGGTGTGTTTATTTCAATGGATTTGTTTGATTATGGCGACATTTCGGAACGTGCACTTTATGTGGCTTCGAGCCCCATCTTTAGGACGGCTGAGTCTCGGTTTCGTGGTTTGCACGTCTGTCGGTATTCATAGGCGAACCATTAGCTAATGTCTACCATTGTCGCAAAACACAATCTTAATTGTAAGCATTTCACTAGTGCATACTTAGAGATGCACATACACTACCACTCAGTACATAGTACCCGAAGTCCAGGATTCTGTCACTGTCCTATGGGTACGCAGATTTACAAACATGAGCAAAGCCTTACGTAACAGATTTATGGCTCATTCAGGAAAGGCTCTTGAATTCAATCTTCTGGCTGACACCACTTCAAGACGGTTGCAGCTTAACTTTGACGGCTCAGCTGCACATTAAAAAGGTGTATCACAACAAACAAGCATTGAGAATCCTCGCAGTGCAGAGAAATGCAATAGTAAATATTTGTACCCCGCTCAAACAAAGTATAGTATTCATATAATCACTGCTCTATTTCAAGTTACCTAATGGCTGGGGGTCTGATATGGCTTTGCAGCTCGTCATGAAGCCGAGCGCAGGGTTCCTACATTCAGTTGGCACTATCGAGCAGGACTTCTAAAACATTTTAGTACTACCCCTGATAGTTTCACTCCAACACGCTGAGACTGTGTACATGTGACTTTCCTGTGAGGCGCCGCCGCGCCGAACTTGTCAAATCTAATTCCTTTTGTTCCAATCAGAATGTCAATCTGTTGCAAGGCTGCTCAGGTTTGGGACTGTCCAACGTACTAGTGCAACGGAAGTGTATCATCGTTTATTTTACGTCATCATGCTTGCTCCGATTGTTGGGAATTAAATAGACGAAATTATCATCATCATAGGTACTGGCATTAGGTCATCCTACAACTTCCTGTGGATCTAGTAGTGTTTGAAATAGCATTTCGATCGGCGAGCACCTGTCAAACCGGGAGCTCAATATTACAGCATACATGGGAATGCTTCAGCATGCGTCCAGGCACGTTTGCCCCTCTCCGGCACTCCCAGTTGGAGACAAGGTGGGTCCACTCTGTCTTCATTGCCCTTTAAGTGTGGGTACTTGAGCCAATAGACTATGTGGACGAGATGGAATGCCTACAACATAAGGAAATCTATTAATCTATTTCCTCTCACCTGCATGTGCTGCATGTACTATGACCTCCAGTGGATGCCAGATACTGGAATTCTACTTCATTCCGCCCAGCTAGCATCACTCTGGCAGGCCGCAGGCGAACTGGAGGGATCGGTCGCAAGCTCAGGCTACCTGCAATCGGCGAACCACTGCGGTCCACCAGCCTTCCGATTTATGGAACGAAAGGCACGTACATGGATCTTTACGAGTTTTATCTATTGGGTATAAACTGTTCATATTATACGACGAAATGAAAAGATCGAAGATCAATTGCCTAGGTGACTGAGTTTTTTTTTTTTTTTTTTTTAATATCATTACTCGCTTGCCGCCCTATGGGCTATGGCGAAGGTGACTGAGTCTCGCAACTGGCTGGTTGGGTGTACAATTACATATCGATACATGTACATCACGCCCACTAGGACCGTAAGTTTCTTTCATCATAACCCATCATAGGATCATGTGTGAAGTAACCTGCAGCTAACAGAATTGATAAGGAGGTGCATATACGGAAAGAAGACGAGTACATGTGGGCTGAGAACTTCATTGAATTACTAGTTTCAACCATAAGGATTGTTTGAAAGAAGCTTTACCTAACATTCGGATTATTGTATGGAAGCAGGGTGTCTAAAGTGATGGCTTATAGAATCCAGCCTGAAACCATGTATTCAAGTTGGAAAAATTTGAACTGATAAGCCAACATTGCCTGTGGGACTATTTGCATCAACCATGCCCTGTGTTTACAAGAGATAGAATAGCACATTGGGCCATTCTAATGGTTATATACTGTTATCAGGTTTGCTTCAGACTACCAGAAGAAGTATCCTTTAGCAAAATGTCCATACTAGTACTCCCAAACAAACAGTATCAAGTTACGATGGTAGTGGTGCATTTTTTAGCCAGGATTGGGAGTTACAGCTCCATTGTTCGCCTTGTCACTTTATTATCTGCATAGGCATTACCCCTGTACAACTAGTCCTTCAATGTATGGTATGCTCAAAACAAACACACGATGAGTTGATGTAATGCCTCACATGGCTTGAGCGTACGCAAAGCATTGGGAGATACAAGCCTGACTCAGGCCTTCCCACCCTATCCACCCGCGTCACAAGCTCAACGAACCAACTACATCCAATGCAAGCTGAACCTCCCACGCCCAATCGATCCAGGTGCATCAAACGCAGCAACTACATTGGACCAGCCTCCCCAAGTGGTATGCACACATTCTGCAGCTCGCAGCCTGCTGCAGTCCTGGCTGAAGCTTTTCTTGTTTATGAGGAAACGTATTATATTTCGTACCCTGCAGCAGGAACAGGTGTTGCTGCATCGAGTTGCAGTGGCTTTGACCAAGTTTTAGAATGAAAGGCCTAACACATACTTTTGCCTGGTGATCCTCATACTCCCTTAACAATTATGGGTGATAAAGGTACATTAGCTTAGGCCACTCTGTCTGGGACTCTCTGTATGAGGCCAGCGCCAAATGTCAGCTACTTCCCTCTGATTGGGGAAGAAATCTGTTGTACAAGAACCCAGTGTATTGTGCAAAGGATATTCGTCATAAAATTCGAAGTTATGACTGAGTACAACGTTCGCGGGCGATTGGGCGTTGAGAGCGTAACATAGATCTTCCACTACCGATGTTTCACCAATTTTGTAACATATCACGAGCCTCGGTATCTTACCCCGCCCGGATTTATATCACTGGTCTAAAGGCTAAACTCTGAGCAGGTGGCCACTGATACCGGTATGATCATTTCTTTCGTAGGCTGAAATACATTCAATGAGCCGGAACACTCCGTCTTGTCTTGCACAGAAGCGTGCTGTCGAGTCACCTCAGGCCGTATAGGCACCTGCACGAAGCACTTGATACAATTCTTTGAAGAGAATCACTGCGTATGGCAAGTATAAAGCAGGTGTAAAGGACTGAACGATTATGCAAGAATGATTATATGTAATTTCAAGAGATTACACCCAGATTGCTACTAGAAATGTACTAGTTGCAATACAATGCGTTCAATTGGAAAGTTCCAACAAGGAAACGGTCAGGTGTGAGGAACAAAACCAAACAGACCGCAGGGAAGTCACCTCATCAAACTTCGGGAGGTATACTGGATATCTTCACTTGTACGTAGCCTCCATATATAGTGGCTGCACTAGAACCCTCTTTACACGATGTTTTTCTATGTGATGGGAAAAAAAACAAAAAAAACACGATGTTTTTCACACGGGATGCTATATGCGCACTCTGCTAAATTTGTTGCTGTATCCAAGTTACAGATGCTACTATAGGAAACCTTTCCGGCCCAGTAAATGTAACGCCGCGTAGATAGATCAGCGACGGGCCGGACATGTAACACAAAATTTCCGAGCCAAATTGTGCTTTGTCTTGGAGGCTGTCGCTAGTATCCAGCAAGTACGCATACTTCGTTCATAAGCTCGAAGCACCAGTTTCGTAACTTTGGCTGCTTACATATCGCTTTCGTAGAATATAGGGCTCAGGGCAAATTTGAGTACGTAATGAACCTTTACAAAGGACGGTGTAATTATCCACTCTTCCAGCTTATTGAAAGTTTTATTGGCATTTACATATATTGATAGTTAGGACTAAATCGAGGGGGAACCACAACCTAATAAGGCATTGAGATTATGATGACAATTTCGCATCCTATGTAGCCTGTGTGGGTCAACTTCCCCCGGTTCCTCTCTGATGGATTCACACTGCGTTACCAGAAATTTACGCTCCCCCCTTCCATATGCAGAGCAAATGGATAGTCTACCACTTTATGAGGAGTTTTACCCTCATACCTTTTATTTCTAGTGCGATTACCAATGCATATATTTGTTAGATGCTTCTTGATACATAGCGGGTAACCAAGTTAGTATTGTTCCTCTGATTAGCATATTTCAGCAGCCTGTTTCCCAGACCTACGCCCACTCCAACTAGTCAGCCACGGCAAATCCACTGTATCGGGACTTCATTTTTTCATTATGTGTAATGTCACATGTCTGGCCGGGTGGCGGAAGGCAGGCCTTGGGACGAACACCAAAATGGTTCCACCCAGGCTACTTTGAGGTGAATTAAACCTGCGGGGTAGAATTAACTACATTCATTTTCTTCAATCAACTGTGGAGCTGTAGAGGCGAGATGCTGTCCGCCAGGCGCGGCTGCTATATCTCGAATAGTCACGGTTAATGTTTGTATTACCCCGCCATAGCCTACAAGGCGGCACGCGAGTAATGAAATTAAAAAAAAAAAAAAAAAAAAAAAAAAAAAAAAAAGTTTGTATTAACTACATTCATATCCTACGAGCAACTGGTACTCCACATTTGACGCTCTGAGCGGTGCGAAAGCATCGCCACTATCATGTACGGACAAGTGATATAAGACATGAATTATGACACTCTTTCATCAAGTATCATCGGTCATGTATTAATGTATGTAATATATAAGACGATCGGTGCTTCCTATACATATCTTCCTCGTTATATTTCATTAGTCTCAGTTTACGATATATCTTAACTATAAGCAATGCATCTAAATTTTCGTAGGATAAGAACGGTGTCATTTTGTGGAGCAGTGCCTACTAAGATTAACATCGGAGCAGGTACGCAATAAAGGCTCCAAAACCCGGCAATATTCCCAACCAGACTAAATGCTACCTGGAGTAACATCTCAAATTGACCAAGAGAAAGAAAAAGACTATCAACGGGTTACAGGCTGTCCACCTTCCATCTATTACCGTTTCCGACGATTCGCAACCCCTCCATTACAATCTACATGAAGCGTGAGCCTGTCAAATTTCATGGTGCGGGCTGATTTTGAGACTTTAATGGGGCCAAGGTGTCGATCGGTACTTCTCCCTGTACACCACGGTAGGTGCGGGTGAATCGATAGGCGGCTGTCCGGTGGCGCATGGGACATCGCATATAAATGAAGTCTCGTGATTCCGCAACGGCCAGGGGTCTAGCTTTTGGAAAAGTCAGCCTGGCGAGCGGTGCTCGAGTACAGACTAGGAAGTCCATGGGAACATCTACAAAAATTACGAATAGTTACGTCTCAATTACAGGCTTATGATCTTGATCCATTGATTGGGGCAGCTAGGTTTCTTGGGGTATCCGTTCTTTAGGAAGGGATGTGGGCTTCAACTAGTGAAATTCATGGATTGCTCTGCCCAATCTTCCAAATGACTCCACCATGGCCTGCAATTGGTCAAACGTCTGTTCAAACTGTCCATAATAGCGTGAATTACTACCGCCACTTTTTAACCCCGCCAGGCTTGCACATCTGAATGACCCCGCCTCCTAGCTGCTCCAATATAGCCTACTCCGATGCACCGGCGTATCACCTCTCAAGGTACTCCCCCTCCCACGATCTTTGTACAAGTTTCACTCAATGCATCCCAAGCCCCAGAGCAACGGCCTGTACCAGGATCACCATGGCTGCAATTCATTCACAGGCTAGTAATACCTAGAACTGTGTGGTATCCAATGACTAACACAGATCAGCTTGCAGTTCGCAAGCTGCAGGCGTCTGAAACTCTGCTCACCTGCTGCAATCGGTACTCAACTTGAAAAAGGAATTTTGGCTCAAAGCCAAGTGAGGAAGAGGAAAAATAGGTTCTCCGAATCTACTGCCCTACTTTCACCCCCGATCGCTGTCGCCTCGAGGATGATCAGTACTACATAGATCATGATACTTACTC
This sequence comes from Kalaharituber pfeilii, assembly GCA_015179045.1. Lineage (NCBI taxonomy): Eukaryota > Fungi > Ascomycota > Pezizomycetes > Pezizales > Pezizaceae > Kalaharituber > Kalaharituber pfeilii. The sequence continues at coordinate 729,150 of WHUZ01000024.1, forward strand.
TAGAAGCAAAACAAAATCAAAGGTTTAGGGATTGTCATAGAGTTGGGGTCCGAGAACACTCACAACCATATTGTGGCATATGCTCAGTGCCCATAAATTCTATCTCGCCATCACTCTTGTAACTGGAATCCTCATGGCAATCGGTGTGTTTTGTACCCTGTCAAGCCCACATGTTAAAAAAAACGTCCTGGTCGCAAAATGACGTATGCTTGACTTACAGCTCCTTCTTTCATAATGAACGTCACCCAACTAGAACGTGATCGATCCAGGCGTTGAGTATGACATGATGAAAGGTGCGCTGCTGCGGTAAAGTTTCATTGTTAATACAGTCGTGCGTGGGCAGAAAGCATAAACAAATACTTGATCCTTGCGGCCAGACCGGCGTGTGATACACTCTCCTATTGCAGTGACATTGACGTGTAAATCATATGGAAGGGTACACGTAAGTACTTACCTGGACAGCTGACCCCGTACGTTGGTTCGGAAATCCTAATGGTACTCATATACCGCTAGGACATTGACGCTCAAAGTTGCCCATTCAGAGTGCGCGCTATATATATAGGTTCACCGGAGTGTCTTCCTGGTTCCAGCAGCTTTGGCCACAAGGTAAAAGTGCATTGCATCAGAGGGTCCAGCCTCCGCCCAGTATACGACAATTGATGTGTCAATGATTGCTGGAAGACTGCAGCCCGGACCTATCGTACCAGCTTGTCAGAAATGACTTCAATGGACAAGGTAATGTTGCAATTGGCCTGAAGGGCAATTCTTACCCCAAACATTCCACCTGTGCACGATCTTGCATTAAGCAGCCTTAATCAAAATTTGGGAGCCTCTAGTTTTGGAGCTCTTGACCGCTCGGAGTCGGCTTCCCTGAGGCATTCATCAGTTTGCAATGGTACCTACCCTCGCCATAGCCCATAGGGAGTAATGAAAAAAAAAAAAAAAAAAAAAAAAAAAAAAAAAAAAAAAAAAATGGTACCTACAACCTGCCGAACTCATCAGTTCCTAAACATTGTGACCAATGTGATGTATGTAACAGGTACCCTTTGCTACCAAGGGTATCTCACTGCTGCTAGTAAGACGGGTGCACTGTATCTAATTCCTCATTGAATGGAAAGGGATAAATTGGATCTCAGCCTCACCGATAGTTGACCAGCCCACTTCCCTCAGGATTAGATCCTTCATCTAAAGACCCAGAGAGACACTCACCTCAAGGTAGGAACGAGTACCATCACCAGCATCTTCCTGGATCTTGATACGTTCCTCATTATGTATGTCGTCTAAGTAGTACATTTGGCGCTTCCACAAAGGCACTCACGCTGCATGCATGACCTCTAGCTCGTGAATCGGAAGCTACAAGTGGTCAGTGCTTTGCGCTAAGTTTCATCCAACATGTAGCTTAGGCTAGAAGGAATGAAGCTGCAAGTATCAGTACATCTGTCACACAAAAGCAGATCATAGTATTATGTGCTCATGATCATGTCGCAATCTGGTGACATCAGACAATCTGATGAGGTAACGTGGTAACTTCCTGTCAACTTCAAGTTGCAACTTGGTTGTGGCCCATAATCAAAATCTATAGAAGTGCACAAAGAAATTACAGGCCGAAACCTGTTCATGAAGGTATATTCAATTCTCCATCGATCATACTCTTTGCCTTCCCATATGCCCATCGTCATCTGCTTTAACACGTACCCGCATCTCTCTGCATCCGTCGCCGGTCCTCGAACTCAAGTAAAAGTGAAATTGATCAAGCATACACACGCACGAACACAATGTACCAATTTACTGTGACAGCATGCATGTACCGGCTTATCGAGAACTTATAGTAGCGGACGGCTAGGGAATGTACGAGTACTGACACCTAAATTGTTCTAGGTTTGCATAATTCAAGGTCATACAGAGATTAGCGGTACTTATGAAGTACGCATACAGTGCATGTGGGCATGCGCGCCTTCGTGCTAACACCATACAACGTGCAAATACTTTCTATTTCCTCTGCTAGAGGATTGAAGAAGCCTTTAAACATTTCGGTAATTAAAAACGAGAACGGTAAACGACATCATGCAATTTCTCTTGGTATAGGTACATTGCGCTACAAATATGCGTACTCGTACTTCGTTACATACCTGGAGTTACTTTCGCAAATTTCCTTCACCCAACACGACTAATTATTCTGCTGGACGTTTGAACAGCGAAAAATATGGATAGTGGCATCTGTAAGCACTAATATTTATTGGATCAGGGAAGCTGCCCATGACTCTACTTACCGTCAACGCTTTTAGCGTCATAGTTCTAGTGCTGAAAGTACAACCTACTAAAGTATAAACATATTATTTTTTTGCCTTGAGCAGCGAAATGTTACACCTCAGTACACCATGACGTACAGTACAGCCACATATCCAAAACGTTTTTCGTGAATAATTTGCGATGGCTGTTTTTGGATACGCTAAGTTGCCTGTGGCACCATTTCATCTGTGGAGTCGTATGCATGTCTCTTATGCCAGTATTGCCCATGGAATACTTAGCCTAGAACGTGTACTCTCCTGTACTAGTACATGCATGGTAATATTGCTTGCGGGACTAGTTGACAAAGTTGTACTCCCACAGCCTGGTTATTGTACATGTGTACCGTCTTCAATATCAAGTTCCGCTACAAGCAACTCCTAACCATGAAGAACCAGGTGCAGTGACTAACAAGAACCTACTCTGCGACGTACCGACCTTTGACTTCACAATAGCACACTACATGCAATGGACTTCCAAAGATCCCGCGCAACGTATTTTTGGCCAGCAGATATCGTGCTTAGATCAACTGCGAACACATGCTATGTCAGAAATGGTTTACCAGATCTTTTTTGGAGCCAAAAATACTACGGTCCTATATCAGCAAGAGCTGTAGTGAACTGTACTAAGCCAAAGCAACGCCCTATTATACCGCGTGATGTCCCCAGTCTTCCAATGATAATTAACTAGTCAACAAGGTAGTAGGTGCCATGTTTGCATAACTCTGATCCAATAATGAACAACTTGGTCTCTTTGTCCCAGCCTTCGTTTCGAAATGCAGCCACGTACAGGCGTCTCTTCTTCAGCAGATAAACAGGGTCTCACGCGGCACGTTTCCAAGCCCAATAAACCTGATCGTATTGATGCTGGTGTGACAGGGAACCCCGCACAGACCTTTGCTTACGATCCCTGCCAACTCATGTCTTGTCAAGCCTTGGCCGCATGTTGAGAGGAAAATCCTGGCCAGCCCTCTCACTCCCCATCCTGCGATTAAGAATCTCGACCCTCGTTCTTCGTTGAACACAAAGGGAGATTAAGCCTCGGTAATCAAAAATTCAACGGCCTCGCACTATAAGCGTGTACAAAGAATGTACATATATATTCATTTCTCCACTTGAATGCATTACTAAGTAGCAGTCGGCCAATAAACGATGACGAGAAATCAGGACATGGATTTGGCATCCTTGCAACCAGTAGCTGGGCCCCACCAGCTTGGAAAACTCCCCGTATCAACGAAAATCGATGGTTACCCGCCCCGAGCAGTGACGCTAGCAGGGGGAGGCGAAGGACGTACTGCGCACTAGCTTGCCTTGATGACACTATTAACAAACCTAGAGGACGTTACGATACCTATAGCCTTACCTCATAATTTATTGGTAAAGGAATTGAAGCCATGTGCATTATGTAGTGCTTGCATCCGTTTTGGTCCAATTTGTAGAATGTTAAATGTTAAAGTACATGGTTTGAGCTGCTCTGCGCTCAGGCTTGGGGCAGCTGAGCTTCGTACGCTCGCCTGTTTCCTTGCAGTTTATCCACTCCTTGCTACCGATCATACTAGAACTAAGGTACTGATACATGCATGAAAAGAGTAAATAATAAGTTGGAGCGGTTATACTTAAAATAATGAGCTTCGTATATTCCGATACTCTGCTTGCATTAGCGCTCGCTGGGCCGTGTAATCGGTACATCATAATGATCCCAAGTATATGCAATGGACGAGAGTGCCAAGTACTCGTTTACCACTTGGTGGTGCATTTCGTGTCTCCAAATTTGTCGTATTCTGGTTCATCTACTCTGACTGAGCACAGAGCAGTACACTGAATGCCTGGAACGAGTAACCACTACGTTTTCCGATTCAAACTACATGCAGATATGCCGAGAGTTAGAGTAATAATCTTTTAAAAACACGTAGAAACTGTATCTATGACTAAGTGACTGATGAACTTTTTAAAGTACGTAGCGTACATTAACGTTTCTCACCTATTCCGCTCAACTCGAGATCCCAGCTGGGCCTGTGCCAAAACATTACCTGTACCCACAACCTGCTAATCTCTGAGTTTCAGAGAATGTATTTGCGACCACTCCCACTATACACAAGTAGCGACAAATAATTGACATTGGGTGACTCTTGTTAAGTTACCCCATTGGGAAGGGAGAATGGCAGACGGAGAGAGAGGGGTGGTACGCACCCTCGATACTTTCGTTCATCCCCAATTCTTAGTAGATACTAGTATGTTTGAATTATGAATCACTTCGGCAATTCCTATCTCACAACTAGTAATCCCAATAAGAAATCCTAATATATGCATTCACATGTACACGGAGAAGGGAGGAAAGGGTGTACGTACTTCTACCCGTTGAATTTCTAGGACGCACATGTGTTTTGTCTCCTGTCCACCTTACCTCCTGTTTGGTGCCAAAAGCTTTACTGTATCTTGAACCAAGCACCTTGCACATCAGATCCATTCACTTTTTTCGGCAGTGCAGACGATCCCGAAGTACAAAATAGCAAATTCACAGAATCGAAACGAAACGTCTTTGAACTGCGCTGTCCCTACCTACCCTACACACTCTCTCCCCTACCCGCGCACATCCTCACTATATCAGGAAATCTGACTATCGTGAGCCTGAGGCAGAAGCCATAATCCCGAAAAGGAATAGTCAGCTGAAGGAACAAAAACAAAAGTAGAAAGAGGCTGGAGGCAGTGAGCAATGTGTAAGTTCGAGCTGAACTGAATAACCAGAAACAGAAGAAGGGAGGTGGAAATACGTTCAGAGGGAGAGTGGATGCAGTCAAGAATTGGCAAAGAAACAAAAGTAAGGGGACATAAGAAGAGAGGGAAGCACGAAAAAACGCAGGAGGGGGAAATTCGTTTGGCCGCATCGTGCAACTTTTTCCCATGCTCATCAGCATCAGTATCAAATATTAGAAGCAGCAAAACAGCCCGATACTGGCTAGCGACATCCTAGCTACGGAAAAACGTTCCATTAACCTCCAGTTTGCCTTTTTTTATTGTTTTGCTACCCAATATACCTTTCAACCCCCCATCATCCTGCGGACGAAGCTAATCATCCCCCCAATCCCTACACACACATATACAAACACACACACACCCAGACACACACACACACACACACACACACATACACACACGCGCACACACACACACACACACACACACACACGCACACACACACACACGCACACACACACACACCAACTACCTATTGGTTTCTCTCCTCAGAAAATAGAACAAGGAACGGAGATATATGATATGAGGGTGCGGTAACTGGGAATACTTTCATCGACAGACAGCTGCTTCGCGCGAACGCATCCCGCTTTTGACCAAACCTGAACATTTTTGTTGCAAGTTCTCGGTCACTCAGGCTGTGTGTGGATTGTACGGGACTGGACTGGATTGCACAGATTTGTTGCATCAATCGAGGGTTTATTGATTTACATACTTACATATTTATTTGTTTACTTTCCTTTTATTTTCCGAACCGAAGGGTTCTTTGGGAACCAAAAAATAATTTAGAAAAAGGAAGAAAAAGAAAAGAAAAAAGAATAAGTCACCGAAGGAGATTCGAGAAAGTCAGACAAATACGTACCATTCTTCTGGACAGGCACTAATTAACGTCGTGCTACTACACTCAGCATAATATACTATGCCACCAAAACGACCTATTAAGCCTGCCCTACAGCAGCCGCAGCAACAGCAGCAACAACAACAGCAGCAGCTTCAACAAGTCGACCCACAAACACAACAGGGCGCTATAACTACGCACGGAGAAGCTGGTGCGATGCCTGTAGGGTATGGGCATGCACAAAACGTTGCCGGCATTAACGTGGGATTCCACCAACCTCATCCACACCATCGTCAACTTCACCCGGGGGTAATAGGAGCAGACAGTGGACTCGTCATGGATACAGCAAACACAGGCACCACTGGGGGCGTTATGCCTGCGCAATCTAAGGGTACCGAGCAGCGAATAGATCAAGCAAGCTCTAACGCGGAGGGTCAGAATGCAGCTGGCAGTACATCAGCGGCACCACCTGCACTGAGCAGGAAGCGATCAAGAGTGAACAAGAATGCCGTGCCAAATACAGTACCAGCGCCTTCCACCACTGGGGGCAATGGCGGCGATGAACAGGCGGGCGCTGAAGGAGTGACGTCACCGCCAGCAACAAAGCGGACGCGGACAAATACGCCATGGACGCCGCAAGAAGAACAGCGACTAAAAGCGATGCGGGACGCGGGAAAGTCTTGGAGTGAAATTGCGAAGACGTTCCCGAACAGGACTGAGGGTAGTGTGAAGAAGCACTGGTACAAGGTAAAGTGTACTCAATTTCTTAGCTACTATTGCAATTTACCCAGCGTCGTCCGGTCAGTCCTGCAGAGACAGGTATCTGCGCGCATGCGCCAGGTGAGCAGGGTGGCCGCAGCTGTGCGTGCGTGCGCACGCGTGTCATGCGTGTCTATGTACGATGACTGTGGCGTCTACCATTGCAAATACTGCCTGCTTCTATAGCCACATTTCACAGGCGGTGGAGCTCCAAGTTCCTTCGACTAGTTAATAATGTCAAGATGTATGCAAGGATAATAGCTAACTACAGTAATTTAACAGGATATGCACTATGCTGAATTCGGAGAGGATGAGGTATGTTCAGACAGTTTCTGTTGCTTTGTCTTGGTTGTCTGGATGTTTCCCCCGCGCCTTCAACCTAGTTCAACCGCCTCACGGCAGGATCAATACCCCTGATAGACCGCTTGATGGACCGGTGTTGTCGGCCTATGGACTTGAGCTATGGCCTTTGATGGATGGAAGCCTGTATATCATGGCATATACGTTACCTCACAGGCTGGTATCAGGCCCGCCTAGGTAACCTATTTGTTGCACTGTACATGGCTTCGCTTCCTGTCATGCCTTGCCCTCGTCTGACAGGTTTTTCTGTCTTTGGCACAACCGAGCAGTCAATCATGCGAGCCCTTGGTGATGCGGTCGCTCAATGGCACCTTTGCATCATGAACTCCTACAATTCAATGCAGCGTCCCCTATATAAACGCTTGATTTACTGCCATGAAAGTCTGATCTTTATTCTTTCTCCGTTCCCATACCTCAATTTGCAGCCCCCTATTTCAAGAGGTGAGACAAGCTAACCCGCAGTTCCGGTTGATCAATGGACACCTTCGGAAATTCAGAGTGCAGCACTGCTAGCCGCAATAAAAGACTATGAAAGCAATAAGTGGAAAGTTGTTGGGCAGAAGGTTGGCAAGCCGGCAAAAGTACGTTTCAGTCTCTTGCATGCTTTCGTAAGCTGCTGGATGAGACGCGGTGACAACGGGTTCTGTTTTACGCCCTAGTCATGCGGAATTGGGCAAACAATCCTTGACTGTGGATGAAGGCTAACGGATTGGTACATTGCTTCTATGAACCTAGGCTTGCGAGCAATACGCCAAAGAGCACTTCGGCGGGAAGACCTAGCCTTGACACAGTGACTGGTGATTGTGGCACTTTCTGACTGGGCTTGACAAGCGTCATGGGCACCACTGCTTATCAAATCTCTATCCACAAGTTCGAATGCCAGTCACATAGGTTTCCCCACATACCGATTACTTTTGACAACGTCTACCTCATGGCATCTATTCTAATATATTGTTTGTGGATGAGCAACACCTCAGTTCAAATCACAGATGGTCTGTACTATTTACTCGCATTTTTCTTTGGGAGTTTCGGCCGAACAGGGCAGGTCAAGGGTTTTGCAATACACCTGGGTACGCTTTTGATACTATTATAAATCTGGAACGGACTATGGTTCATTTGGGGGAGAAAGGGTGAAACATTGGGACGGTTGGGCTAGTAGGGACAATGAATGACCGGAAAAGGAATAACAAGGTATGCATAAGCAGTTTTGAGAGGTTCTTGGCAACATGGTCAAGCGAGGTACCACTCAAGGGACGTGTCGGTGCAAGGTGCGAAGTCGTTCTTGCGAGGGGGGTGCTTCTTTGAACAAATAGGAAGTTTGGGAGGTAACGCAGGGACGGGCGAACCTGATATGGACAAATAACTGTAACTCTGCTTCAATTTGGAATATCGTTTGCTACCATTTGCTTCGTTTTCATTTATTAACGCCGCATGCTCTCGTTTGGGATTTGGAAATGCATTGTGTCGCAATCTTTTGTTACCTCTCATGGATAACATCAGTTCTGCTATCATTTTGTTCTTATGCTTCATTTTGTGCTCTTTTACTCTCGCTCAGTACCAATACCCTGTTTGTTCATCTGTTTCCCGTTTTCACCTCTGCTGTATTTCATTCGTTGCTCGAAATCTTGCATACATTGGCTGTTTTTCCTCAGCTAAGCTTTCTCTTCAAACTTGCTCCTTTTCATATTTGTTCGCTTTTGTTGCTAGTATAAGGCAATGTTATTTTACTTTAATTCAATATTACCAAGTGTTCTGTTCTACCCAGCGAATAGTCACTACTTGAAATCAAGTATTTATTGATACTTCCCCCAATGCATTATTCTACTTGCACTGGTGCCATTTCTTTGGGTTGAACCCATCTACTACTGTGAGTAGCAAGTAACCAGGTGTTAACCTCAACGATGCAATCAGCTGGTATTCTCTTGGTTTCTGCATCATTTGTTCATGACTAATTCTTTGATTATCCCAAGCTGCTTCCTTTGTACTTGTAAGTTCTACTAACATGTTCTAACTGCCTGAGGCCGTTTAATCATTTCACCCTTGACTGTACCTGCATATGAATATTGGCTATTGCAACTTGTTTTGGCCTCTTGCTACTTTGCTATACCAACAGAAAATTTCCGCAGATAATACCGGCATAAAGTTAGCATAACTGTCTCTATTGGTATGCAATTTGTTTTTTTTTCTTTTTTTTCTTTTTTTGTTTTTTTTAATAACATTACTCGCTATTGCTATGCTAGTGCGTGACTCAATGAGGTTATCCATTTCTCAGAACACTTGTGGCCTAACAAGCACTACGGATGCTGTATTACCCACGAGTCATTTATCACCAGTGCTCAATAATATATATGAAACTGGGCTGTTGTAACTTGATGCCGTGTGTGAGCCGCAAGAAGGTCTAATTGACTTCAATTTCATGTTCAGGTTTGTTCTCATTAAATTAATCTTTTGCACTGCTAGCAAGATGAAATATGACGAAAGCTCCAGGTTCCCGTTGAAAAGAACGGCGGGCAGATCATGTTTCCAGTTTCAATACACTTTACAGTACCTCCAGTAACTTTGTGACACACTGCACTTTCGTAGGCATGTAGCTCTCTCAGATTTACTATGACTCCTTGTTGCATGACTTTAGGCCTCCATCATCATGAAAAGTCGTGGGCGGCCTCCTTCTTCCTCTAGGCTCTACTGAGTTACTTCGGAATTTGAGCAGGCTCATAACCCCCCAGACCGGTAGCGGATTGAACCTTCTTAGAGCTAGAAAGCAGATACAAGAGGCCCTTTTGCAGGATTTATCTGAGGTTTATGTATATGAACATCATTATCCACTGGCACTGACCGGCGTTTGCGGCCTGAAGTGGCTTTCCAAATATGGGAGCAGTATACATAAATTGTGAGGTCTCTCTTCAGTGTCCCGTGGTATCACTCTTCGTCGATGCTAAGTTCAATATCGTGACTGAACAAGCACCACGAAAACTACACAGAGCGGTCATAATGCCGAAGACCGAGCCGCTGACTGTAGCTTCCTTCCATGGACAACATCCCACTTTCCGTGAGGAAAGTATTGTTGACCGGTGGTGATAGAGGGAGCTACTAACCATATTTACCATCTCAAGCCGTTGTTCTGGCGCTTTCTCATTCAAATTTGCTTTTCGCTCTGTATCCTTTGGGCGTGTTGTGCGTATGTTTCTCTAGCCTTGTATAACACCCCTATTGGTGGCAACCTGTCTCACGTACGTACACAAGCGCTTAGTAGTAGGAATGCTTACGAGTACGGCGACACCATCAGCGAATCTCCATGATACTGTGCGGCAATGCACTTTTAACTAAGTCTGTAGTAGAATATTTGCAATATTGATCATAGTTTCTACTCAGAATACCACGTTGATGAGGTGCATGGATCCCTAAGATCAGGCCAGAGTACACAAGGAATAATTATGGGGAAGTATCATTGACAATCTCAGCTCCGCTACAAGTACGAGGCAATAATCTAGCGGGTAATTGCATACATTCACGAGCACCGCTGACTCCACAAAAGCGTAATACCTGCACTTATTGCCGGATTAGGTGTTCACAAAACTTAGCATGGAGGCCTGTGATGCTCGGAGGGAAGTTAGACATGCATACGCGCCTGTGCGAGAAAACTGCACTCAACGCACTTTTGAAATTGGTGTAGCCGGTTTGAGGGTGCATGATGTATACGAAAGTGGTTTCTCTCTTTTCGGTACATAAACTTGTTAATTTGAAAGGATGACTGGGTAAGTTTTGGAGAATGATTGACGTAAAAGTTGAAATATCTATGACAAAGCTACAGTTGAGGGCGAGGACTTGGCGAGAGGTTAAAGAAACAATCTTGCTGTTCAAAAAGAGATGTTCACTAGTTGTGTACATATTTGCCTCGTAGCATTCAGGGAGAGTGTGAAATCAAAGTTAAGGTGTATAATGGCCTTCCGCCAGTGCCTATGCATCTGGTGTTAACAAAATTCTGTGGACAGTAAAAACGTTCACCTTAAGCTGCTAATGCGCTTTCTAGGTGAATGTGTGCCCCACAAACATTTTCTGAGCGTTTGAAGCTGTTTCAGGGCGCAGTAACAGAATGCAAGGACTTGTTGTGAAGTAGCACCTTCTCCAGAAGTTCTCTCCACATTATTATCATCGCTCAGCCAAGCAGTTGCGGTCAAATGTACCACGTAAATAGCTTTTAAGCATGGCGAACAACTATTGCGATCGTATAATTCAGCGCTGAAGTAACAAATTATCTACAATGAGAGCAGTATAAGTTTGGTTTGATAGTGAAAGGTACTACTAAGCCGTAGCTAGTTTATCCCCATGTGGGTGCACCATATGATTTAAGAGTTGCACCAAGCAAGCGAACTCAAAGCATTGCATAGACAACATCTGCAAAGCCACGGAATGTGAATTTCATCCTAGCTAAGGGCTATCGCTCCATGCTAAGACGTTGCAAAGGTGTTGATACGCCCATTGTTAGTACAATATATAACAGCGTCCCGTTATTCCAGAGCGGCGAGTTTTCTGATACTAGTCCCGTTCCTAGCTACTTTTTGAAAGATCACGTTGCATGTTGACAGGCAAACCACCTCAATATCCAACCACTGAGTATGATTATCTGAGACCAAAGCAGCGGTTGAACCTATATACCCTCCATTTTAATACAAGGGCCTACATCGACTACGGAAGAGATACCGTGCTTGAATTATGGCAATAGATGACCCCCATATCAGATATTACCAAAGACCCTTGTTTAACTGGTGCATGTGGGCATTGTACCTCCAGGGTTGAAACTTCTTTGCTAATCAGTCTTTAAGTAGGCATTTCTAGGTCCTAGAGTGATACGAACGCACTTTCGCTACTTGGTGCTTCCAACTTTAGTATATGCGTTCTTCAGATCTCCCCAATAAGTTGACGCGTTCCATTAAGACTATACCATTAAGATTAGACGTGAATGGATTTATAATTTCAACCAAATCGTAAAAAAAAATAAGGGATCCCTCCAGTAGTAACCCCAGGATCGACAGCTTTTGACTCTTCTGATACAGACCGGCCTCTCTAGAATACCACCCCGTCGTTCATTGGGGGAAATGCTAGCTTCTGCGAGTTTACAAGCGAACCGGCGAGCTAAAGTTTCCAAACATGGAAATTGATACAGTCGATGAACAAAGTGTGGAAATGCGTTTTTAGAGAGATTTTTTAACTTACCGGTGGCTGATCATGAGCAGCTAGATAGGGCGTTTTCCGTAGCGTTTGAGCCACTCCTTCTCTGTAGCGCAAGCGATAGGAAAGTCATCGCAGATTTTGGGAAGCGAGGGCTAGTAAACTAGATCAAAATGGTACACATGTATGCTTCGCCTAGGAAGGTTTATTGGCTTGCTGGCACCGGCATATGATTCTGGGTACGGTCCGCCAAGCAATGGGGAGCGCTATGCTGAATGAACCATCCCGGACCTTCAATACTAGCCAGATTCGTGGATCCTGCCATCTGGCATGGTTTTATACGTTGCCCCCTTCAGGAACGTTAGCCGTCCTCACCAAAGCCCAACAGGGCTGCATGCTAGTACTGAAGACGAAAGAAAGAACAGATGGGAAAGGAAGATTCTAGCAGCTTAACTTCGCTATCACACGTAAAAGAGGCTCCGAATGAACAGGAGGGTCCTGCTGTTATCTTCCCAAGAGTCGCTTCAGCCACTCACATGGTGTAACTGTCCGATCCCTTACCCTCAACAGTGTTCTGCCGGTACCTAGGAATTGGCAACTCCGTTTCATTACCGACCTCAATTGTCTTGAACGCGGAGGGCGAAGGATGGAAAGCAACCTACATCGATAGGTGTAGACTAGAGGGAAATGCCGAAGCAGCGTACTCTTTTTATTTTTATTTTTATTTTTTTTCTAATTATATCACGTAACCCGTTTTTTTTTTTTTTTTTTTTTTTATTTCATTACTCGCATGCCGTAACCCGTTTACCGCTACCTGCTGACAGGGTCCCTGCACCGAAATCCTTATGGACCGGAGGCAGACGCCTGTGCAAATACATATAACAACACCCCCTATACAACAAAAACAAAAACAAAAAGCCGTAAGTTTTTTTTTTTTTTTTTTTTTTTAATTATCAGTGATCGCGTGCCGCCCTATGGGCTATGGCAATTTAGTTACATAGGAGATGAAATATGAGAAAGTAACTTAGGAGATAAAATATGAGAAAGTAAAGGAGGTACACATAGTGAGCGGCACGAGCTCAAACGAGCCAAGATCATGCTAGTGTTTTTCTTGCCAGCTCGCTAAAATGCTTAGCCAGTGCAAGGTTTCATAAACTGTAAATACCTAATATAGTCATAATTAGAGACTTCGAGCTCATTCTGACTTACCAGCAACTTCGAAATGCTCAATTTAGCTGATAGTAGTGAGAAAGATGAAAATTTAGCTTAGTTTAGTTTAGTTTGTCAATATTATATATATAATCAATCTAGGCTCGAGCTAGCTCGTGCCGCTCACTACCGTACACAAGAGTATGAGTCGTCTCAATTCCCCGTCTATTGTTCGGCCCAGTCCATTAGTGCCCCGAGTGCGTCGTCGCCCCTTTCGGTGGCTTGAGCAGCGCGTTTCTGCCTCCGGGCCATTTCGTCTTCCAAACCCTGCATCTGTCTAGTACGTGAGCTGTGGTCTCCTCGTCCTCCCCGCACCACCTGCACTCCGGGCCGTATGTCTTCCCCAAGCCGTATTGCCACTGTCGTAATCCCTTGCCCCCTAATTGCCGGCTAGTGTTGACACCATATGGCCTAAGCTTTGTAGCGGTCTGTAGCCCATGCCCAACCTGTTTCTCTCCTCCGCTCTCCAGGCTCTGGCGTATTGTCGCATGCCGGCCTCCGTGACAATCTCGTCTTGGTGTTATAGGAAGGCGCCTCTCCCCTTGCGGCTCTCCCTTCCCAGGCTTCTCTCACCATTTGGGCTGCTCCTTCGTGCTTGGGTTTGCCTTCGGCGTGTCGTCTGAGTTTCGAGATTGCTGTCTTGGAGTCCGATATTATCTGAATCTCCCCTTCGTGCGACTTCAGTGCCTGTCCTATGGCTATCAGCTCCACGTCGTTGACTGTCGCCCGTGTGCCTAGGTACGTGGCGGTTCTGGCTCCCCGTGTGTATGTGCCGGCTCCCGTTTTCCTTTCGATTTGGCTGCTGTCTGTGTATACGCTTCCCCATCCCTCGTCTTCCGCGTCAGCGATGGCTCTTTCCCATTCCTCTTTTTCAGAGTCGGGTGGGAGGGTTGGTTCTTCGGCTAGGGTAGTGGATCCCGATTCCCTAGGGTGCCTCTTAGGTATATGTGGTCCTCCTCCTCGTCTTTTATCTGTTCCTGTTCGAATCTTAGTGTCCTAGCTCCGACCCTTGTGCGTTCGCTTTCGATGAAGGCTTGTACCGATTCCAGGTTCGTGGAGGCTAGAGGGTGTGACATGGATAGCGGGAGCGGACCACGCAATGGTGGTGGGTACATTGGACATCGCACAGGGCACAAGGTTCAAAACGATAAAGACGACAGATTGGGAGAGGTGGGAGGAGTTCGTGGAGAAGTGGGGAGACAAACCATTGAGGGAGGGAGTCGACCCTTATGAAATACTGAGGAAACTGTGCGAGACCTTTACGAAGGAGGCCAGAATTTCAGACAGGTCCAAGCAGTGGTTCGACAAGGAGGTGAGGGAAGCTCGAAAGATGACGCGGTATATCCTTCGTAAGAAGAACGGATTCGACTTCGAGACAAGAACCAAAGCACGTCGGCTGTTGAGAGAAATTATTAGGGAGAAGAAGAAGAAACACTGGGAGGAGTTCTTGGAGGAGGACAGGATCACGTCCCCATGGGATGTGTTCAGACTAGCTCGGGACCCGTTTCGTGAGAAGGACTTGATGGGGATAGAGGATTCCGATCAAGAGATAGCAGACACCCTGATAGAAAGACACTTCATAACGGAGGAGACCGAGCAGGAGGAGCGACGACAGCCGAGTGGAGTTCTGTTGGACAAGGAGAAGGCGAGGAAGGCAATAGACTGGGCCTTAATGAGGACGAAGTCGAGGTCGGCGCCAGGACCGGATGGAGTACAGTATGGGCTATTGAAGCTATTGCGGGGAACGACCTTGTACGAGGCAGTGAGAGAGAAGATAGTGGAATATATTAACGGGGATTACGAGTTGGAGAGGGGGTTTGATGTGGTGATGATAAGAAAGAAAGGGAGACCGAGAGAGATGCCGGCGAGTTGGAGACCCATAACTCTGCTAAACACGGTGGCAAAGCTGGGACAGAAGGTGGTGGCGGACGTAATCCAGAGGCAGGACAGTTTGTTTCACGAGACACAGCTAGGAGGTAGACCGAGAAGAGGAGCTGAAGATTTACAGAGGCAGACGCTGAAGGAGGTGGATAGGAGGCTAGGGGAAGGAGAGTGGGTGGCGATAGTGGGGGACGACATTAGATCGGCGTTCAATCATGTGAGAAGAAGGAGGGTGGTGGAGCGATTGGGGAGAGTCAACAAAGATGTGGCGGCGTTTGTAGATTCCTTTCTAAGACCAACGAGGTGCAACATGATATGGGATGGGAAGAAGCGAGCAGAGTTCACAATGACGGATGGTGCCCCCCAAGGGTCACCGCTGTCACCGGTTCTGTTCCTGATGGGGATTGCACCCGTGGCGGACAAGACGGCGGGGAGAGAGTTTACGAGGTCATATGTAGATGACTTCCACAGCGTCGTGTCCGACAAGAGCATGAGCCAGTTGAGGAAGAAGGTCAGGGCACATAGGCTGGCATTAGAGAGAGATGCCAAGGAGGAGGGTTTCAAGATTGACCCGGACAAAGCCGAAATCCTAGTAGTGGGGGTACGGGGCCCGACTTATCGGCTGGTAGGATTGAAGGTGGATTGGGAATTGAAGTTCAATGAGCACCATGCACACAGATTGAGCCTATATCGCCATAGCCCATAGGGCGGCATGCGATTAATGAAAGAAAAAAAAAAAAAAAAAAAACAGATTGAGCCTGGGAAAGGCGGCATGGGCTACAGCCGCACGCCTTACCAGGATGGCGCCGGCGAAACGGAGAAAGATATACACCAGCATCGCATGGAATATCGCAACTTGGGGGGCATGGGCGTGGCACGATTACGCACACGGAGCTCCAAGGGAAATCAAGCTGAGGGAGCTGGAGAAATGGCAATACGTGGTAGCGCGAGGAGTTACGCATGCACCGTGGGGAACAAGACGGGATGTGGTGGAGGGCTTGGCCAATCTAGAGTCCGTAGAGACCTTCGTGAGATGGGAGTCTACCAGGGTGGAGGCGAGGGCACTGAGATTTGAAGGAGAGAGACTGAGGGAGAGGGAAGAGGGGGCAGTATACCTGAGGGCCGGGCTCATTGAAACACGGCGGGGAGTTACCACTGGCGATTATACCGACTCTACAAAAGGACGCGGAGCGGGAGGAGTGGGAGAGACACATCGACAATGTTAAGGACGAAGGGTGGACACCGGTGTACACTGACGGGAGCATGAGGAGGGATACAGCGGGGGCGGGTTTGTTCAGGGAGGGCCGAGCGACGTCGGTATACTTGGGAGAAAACGCCACGGTGAACGATGCGGAGTTGATGGCAATCAGCGAGGCGATGGAGAGGGTGGAAGGGGAGCTGCTCATAGTGACAGACTCGAGACACGCGATCAGAAGAATGACCGACGCTTCGATGGGGGAGCCCACCCATGACGGGGCTACGAACCGGCTCAGGAAGGTGTGGGAGAGGAGAGTTGAGCGAGGGGATCGGGACTTAGCGGTGCTGTGGGTCAAGGCTCATAGAGGCATTGCTGGCAACGAGGCAGCGGATGAGGCGGCGAGAGTGGGTACCGCCCTGCAGTGCGCCCCGGAGATTGTGACCGAAGCTGGTATGAGACAAAGAGGAAGGAGGGAAAGGGCGGGGGAGAGAAACCGATTGGAATTGGCATACAGACCACTAGAGAAGCTGGGACATCTGACAGGGAGACTGGCGGGATTGTTGGGGGGTAAGGGGCTACGGGCCTGGAGGTGGCACCTGGGGGAGGGGGATGGACCAGAGTGCAGGTGGTGCGGGGAGGAGGAGGAGACGACGAGACACTTGTTAGGACGGTGCAGAGTGTGGCGGCGGAGGTGGCCAGGGGGGAGGAACACGTGAGGAGACCACCGCGGGTCGAAGGGGAGGGGGAGAGGACCCGTTGAGGAAGCTGATGGAGATGCTCGGAGAGTGATCATTAATAATTTCTTTGTCCCCTTTTTTCCGGTACTAACTGTACTTATTTGTTTACAAATCCATAGCACATCGCCATAGCCCATAGGGCGGAAAGCGATTAATGATATTAAAAAAAAAAAAAAAAAAAAAAAAAATACTGCCACTCAGTTAGTGGTGAGCATTTGAGGAGAAGCCTGAGACAGAGCAGCCAGAGTAGTGATTTTTTTTTTTTTTTTTTTTTTTTTTTTTTTTTTTTTTTTTTTTTATTTCATTACTCGTATACCGCCTTGTAGGCTACGGCGAGGGTGTAGATACATGCAAAATAATAAACGGAAAAATAAACAGCATATAAAACAATAAAGTGAAAGGAAAAAAGTGAGACTATATCCGGTTACTCCGCCCAGTCCATCACCTCCGCCAACGTTATGTCTCCCCCTCCTTGTCTCTTGACAGCTCCCTTAACCCCGCCTCTCCTCTCGGTAGTCTTTTCTTCCACACTTCACAGCTACTCATGATGTGCTCAAAATTTTCGAAGTCTCTTCCGCACCATCTGCATTCGGGAGAGGTCTCCTTCCCTATCTGATATCTCCACTGTCGTAGTCCCTTGTTTCCCAGAATTCCTGCGAGAGTGGATACCCTCCTCCTGCTCCCCAAATACTCCAGTGGTCTGTATGACAACTTCAGCCTCTTCCTCTCTTCGGCTCTCCACTCTTTGAATTGCTGTCTAATACCCGCCTCAGTCACTGTCTCGTCCTGGTATTGCATTGCTGTAGCAACCTTCGCCGCCATATCTGCCCTAGTATTACCGCTGACTCCTCTATGCTCGGAGGGAAATGGTTGCGCTCGGAGGTGTACGAGCCAGGCAGAGGAAGGAAATAGGCAGGCTCGGCACCCCTCCCACCACATGTAGTTAAGACTGTTAGTGCTTTTGTTTTTTTAGTTAATTCATACCTCGCCATAGCCCTTAGGGCGGCATGCGAGTACTGAAATAAAAAAAAAAAAAAAAAAAAAAAAGACTCCTCTATGCGACTTCACCCACATCACCGCTATGTCATGTTCCCGCCGATTAATCCTCTCTTCCCACCTCCTCCTCACGAGCCTAGCGGGCCCCTCCGGTGTCAAGTCTCCTCTCGCTATCCTTTGCAGTTTCGCTATAGTAACTCTGGAATCCGTAATGACCAGCAACTCTCCCTCTCTCTCCAGAGCTTCTCCCACCGCTATCAGCTCTCCGTCATTCACCGTACATTGCCTCCCCAGGTAGACAGAAGTATCTTTGCTACCTTGGTGTACCCCGGCACCTGTCTTGCCTTCTCTCCTGCTCCCGTCTGTATATATACTCGACCACCCCTCCCCTTCTTCTCTGGAAATAATGTCCTCCCATTCCTCTCCGCGAAGGTCCTTGGAATAGAACGGATGTACATAAACTGGTAGTGGGTCATGGTGCTCGAGCGAACCTCTCAGGTATCTGGTCTCCGGTTGAGGGTCGTTTATCGGTTCCTCCCCAAACCTCAACGTCCTAGCTTCCACCCTCTTCGCCTCTCCGTCCACAAAAGTCTCAACCGATTCCAGATTCGCCAGCCCTTCCACCACGTCCCTTCTTGTTCCCCATGGAGCTCCGACTATCTCCCTGGCTGCCCCATACTGCCACTTCTCTAGCTGTCTAATCTTGCGATCCGCCGGGGAGCCTTTCGCGTAACACGCCCATGCCCAACTTCCCCAGGTAGCTATGTTCCTGGCAATGCTTGTATATAGCTGCCGTCTTCTAGCGGGCCAGAGTAGTGAGCACGAGTAGGAGTGGTAACAGCTGGAGTAGTTAGTAGTACCTGCAGCAGTGAACCTGGAGTTGAACAGCAGTAATCTGAATAGCAGGAATGAGCCAAATAGCTAGGGGCATAGGCCGACCAAGTGGCAGCATTGCATATATGTCGAACGCGTTAAAACAAATAGGCATATTACCCGTATCTCAGCACCAGACGCGCTTGCTGATATATCGCTGCTCTTAAAAAACCATGCGAAGGCGGTATCGTTACTACTTTAATGACATGATGGGTATTTCAAAGGTTTTTGCTTTTGCTGCAGGATATATTATGATAAAGGTTTTCTCAGAAAAGAAAAGAAATTGATAAGGAAATTGGCTAGTAATCCCTGTCCGTCGCTATAATTCCGCCCATTCTAACACGTCTATCAAAGGGTCCTTGTCCTTGCTCTTGGGTGGCTCGATCAGGTCTGCCATCCCTCCTGGCCATTTTCTATTCCAAGTCTGGCACCTGGTGAGCACGTGTGGTGGTTTCCTCCTCTTCTCCGCACCACTGGCATTCTGGGCTATCTGCTCTGCCGATCCTGTGTTGCCATTCCTTGCCCCCCAGTATACCCGCCAGTGTTCGAAACTCATCGCCCCAGCCGTTTCAGCGGTCTGTAACTGAGTTCCAAAATAGGTTGGCCTAAGAGTACTATTCGAGATTTTTCTTGAGTGTTACAAGGAGCGAGGCACAGCTCAAAATTCGTCTAAGAGTGGAAGACCAAAAAAGCTAAATGAGAATGTTATGGACTCTATCACTGCTTTACTTGATGGTGACCCATCTCTATCAAAGCTCTCTCTACAGGAACATCTAAAGGAATCTAGACATCAAAGTTGACTCATGAACCCTTGATTGCAACCTCTGGCTTAAGGGCTATCGGAAGTGGAGAGCTAGAAAGAGACCTAAATTAACTCCCATCTATGCTGCAGCAAGGTTAGCTTGGGCCCTGGAGAGAAAGGATTGGACGGAGAAAACCTGAGCAAAGTATGTTTGGTCTGATGAATGCAATGTTGAGAGAAGTAAAGGTAGTGGTGCGAAGTAGATATGGAGGAAGAATGGAGAGGAGTGATATGCTGTAGAAGCAGTAGACCCTAGCAGGTAATTTCTTATTGGCGTTAGTGGCGGTAATAGCGCGTATGGAGGTCTAAGACATCAAATTATGCAAATTTAGGTGGGCGTTTTCTTTTGCCATGTGACTGTATAAAGATAAACTTGAACTGGTCCTCATCGTGTCCTCGCTCCTGAAAGAAAAGTGTATGAAATAATTGGGAAAATGAGTAACTTTGACTGCGTTCCCCGGTAACAGAAAAGAAATTTCCATCCTATAAGCACATGAGGCTTCGTTGCTCCCCGTTATGATCGAAATGAAGAGTGTTCTAGTTGTTCGCCCATTCCAGGATCGTCCTCAACGGGTCTTTGTCGTCGTCCTCCCCCCTGCCCACCTCCAGAGGGTGTCTCAGTGTGTTTTCCCCTCCCGGCCATTTCTGTCTCCATGTTCTGCATTCTCCCCATATGTGCCTTGTCGTTTCTGGCCCTTCCCCGCACCATCTGCACTCCGGGCTCTCCGCCTTGCCGATTTTTTGTTTTTATGCGTGTAGGCCCTTTCCCCCCAACAACCCTGCCAGTGTAGCTGTCTGTTCGCCCAATCGCTCTAGTGGTCTGTAACTCAGTCCTAGCCGATTCCTTTTTCTGGCTCTCCTTGTTCTTGCCTCTGCGCGCAACCCTTCTTCGGAGGCTACATCGGTCTGGTATGGCAGGAAGGCCCCGATTTTGGCCGCTCTATCTGCATTCTCGTTGCCTTCTATGCCTTTGTGGGCTTTGATCCACATTACGGTTACGTCTTGTCCTCTTCGGTTGGCTCTCTCTTCCCAGGCCGTCCTGACCAGGTGGGTCGCTCCGCCGGGGTTCGGGTGTCCTTGTGCTATCTTTTCTAGTTTCTGAATCGCCACCTTGGAGTCCGAAATTATCAGGATCTCGTCGTCCCCTTCGTCTAGGGCTTTCGCTATGGCAATGAGTTCGGCATCGTTGACCGTGGTTCTGTGGCCCATGTAGTATGATGCTGACTTGGCTCTCCATGTTCCCGCTCCCGTTTTCCCTTCGATCCTGCTGCCGTCCGTGTAGACTGCTGTCCAACCTTGATCCTCTTCTTCGATCTTCCTGTCCCATTCGTGTTTTCTCCGCCTGTGCATCCAGTGTGCCGACTATTGCCAGTGGGAGTGGCTCCTTCCATTTTTGAGAACCCTTCAGGAGCAGAGTGTCTTCCTCGTTCCTTAGTGGTGCTTCGCTTTCGAACCTCAGACCTCTGGCTTCGACCCTGCTCGCTTCGCCTTCCATGAAAGCGTGGACCATCTCCAGGTTGGCTAGACCTTCTACCACATCCCTGCGTGTCCCCCACGGGCTCTCGTTATTGCTTGTGCCACCGTGTATTGCCATTGCTGTAACTTTTCCTTCTGTTCCGGACGCGCACCTTTTGCATGATCCATTCAGGCCGATCCTCCCCAGGTTACGATAGCTCTAGCTGTGCCTGTATAGAGTTGCCTTCTCTTGCTAGGACTGAGTCGTCCCAGAGGAGAGGGGAGGGAGAGAGGTGGAGTTTTAGAAGCGCGCGATTTGCCGTCGGGGAAGTTTGCTTGCCGGGATGCGAAGGTGTGGAGAAGAGGAGAGGGGGGAGAGGGGGAGATATATAGGGGAGCCTCCCTGATGCAGAAACCGGAAGAGCCGTCCGGAAGTTTCTGGAATCAGGTTTCTAGAAGGGGAGAGAGGGGGGTGGAACGGGGATGTGTATATAGAAGTTTCTTTGCTAAGCCTGTCTCCGGGCTTTGAGGGCTTGCCCAGGTACCCTGCCATGGCTTGGCGCTGCAAGCGGGGTTACGTGATGTTAAAAAAAAGAGTCGTCCCAGTCTTGCCGCTACCACCTGGGCGGCTTTGCCTAGGTTTAGTCTCTTTTTTTATTTTATTTTATTTTTTTTTTATTTATCAGTAATCGCGTGCTGCCCTAAGGGCTATGGCGATGATTAGGTACATATGGAATAAAGGAAAGAAAAAAGATAGTAGAGATCCCCGGATCCTCTTGTGTGACGGGGAAGTAGCCCTTGTAACCGAAAAGCAAGAGAACATGTTGCCCGTGATTGTTTCTGTATTACAGGCTTAAGGAAGGAAAGTAAAGGCTCAAGTACGTCTCCTGTCCCATTTATACTCGCACGACTTTAACCATTTCTCTCCCAGTCTCACTCTGCCCAGCGTCGGTTCGATCCGTTCCTCGAGGTACACCACTACCGCACCAGCATTCCGCGCTGTCTGCTTCCCCTATCTTCTCGCCATAGCCCATAGGTAGGGCTGCACGCGAGTGATGATTAAAAAAAAAAAAAAAAAAAACCCTATCTTGAACCTCCACGCCTCAACTCCTTTACGCCCATCGGACCCCAATGTGCTTGTCAGTCGGCCCAGATATTGGAAGGGCCTACAACTCATATGGGGACTCTTCCCCTCTTCAGCGCGGCATCTCTCGGCCATAAACCTCATCCCCCCCCGGCTACTACACTACCCGTACTGCCCTGGTTGCCTCCTCGTTGCCCTCTATTCCCTTATGACCCCTTAACCTATATAACTACCACGTCCCTCAGCCCTTTGGTGGCACGTTTCTCCCATGCGAATCTATACGCGTTGCTGGCTCCATCTGGTGTCGGTCTCCCTTCTGCCATCCTGGCTAGCCTCCCAACCGCTACCTGAGAATCTGTGACTAGCATCAGTTCCTCCTCCTCCTCCTCCTCCTCCTCCTCCTCCTCCTCGTCCTCGTCTTCTAATGCCTTTACTAAAGAAGAGGGACACAATCATCTTCGGCATGAAGGGACCGGACTACAGACTGGCGGGATTGCACCTGGACTGGGAGCTAAAGTTCACATCCCACTTCAACAAGAGACTAAACCTATCAGCTCGGCGACGAAGAGGCAAAGAAAATTGCCACGGCACCTGCGGTCACCCAAGACAGCTCCCCCGCTGACGCAAAACCCCCATCCGCCGTCAAAACCTCCCCACCAAACCCACCTCCGGCCCCCCCACACTCGGAGCAGAGGAAGCGACAAGGAGGAAACACTCGGATCTCCCCCCCAACGAAACCAGCCAAGCCCACACCCACGCCCACCCCCGCCACCAACACTCCAAGGTCCGGCATAGTGGTACACGGGGTAGCCCTGAGGGAGAGCTTGGGGAATGTCCAAAAATGGCTGGAATCGGCCAACAAAGACCTGGGAAAAATAATTGGGATCCGATAGTTGAGAAAAAAGGAGATCCTTTTTGAGGAGGGGAAGCTCACCAGCTCGGTAGTGGCGGAACCTCTCCGGACAGGCAGATTCTGCCTGCCGCTCCCGGACCTCATCAGACGATAAACTTTACGCCATGACACTGTGACACAGGTACCAACATTGTGGGTTAGCTAGATCGATTGTTTGTACAGGCATATGGCAAGACAAGCTTAAAGTGGACTTAGGGGCCTACGTGCAGGCCCACTGGCTACCAAAAATCGGCCCATGCTGTGAGCTAATAGTTTGAATGCATGATTACTCAATTAAGTAAAAAATGTAAAATGGAAAAATTAGATTTGAATTAACGAGCAGATGAGGAAACAAAAATGAAATGTTGGTTTTCCTGTAGTACCTTGTCATACTGCAATAGGAATTAGCAGGATTAGTTCTTGGTAACTACCATGCAGCGATCGACCCGAACTACAGAAAGTTCTCGAAGCGCATCAACCGCCGTGAACAGCGCCAACAGCAGTTTTTTTTTTTTTTTTTTTTTTTTTTTTTTTTTTATATCAATACTCGCGTGCCGCCCTATGGGCTATGGCGAGGTCTAGTTACATCAAAACAAAGTACAAGTACGGAAAAATAGAAGTAAATCCCCGGGGCTAACCCCTCGCCCATTCCAAAATTCCTACCACTCCCCGAAGGCCCTCCCCTTCATCTTGGTCACCCAAGGGTCTGCACAATCCATCCTCACCCCTTGGGCATCTCTGCTTCCAGACTCTACATTGAGACAATATGTGAAGGGTCGTTTCTTCAGCCTCGCCGCACCACCCGCATTCCGGGCTGTCAGCTGTGCCGACCTTGAATTTCCAGCGCCGGAGGCCCTTGCCTCCAAGATGCCAGCTAGCGTTGCGACCCTATTG